>OX452976.1:11845695-12001215 GCA_949699065.1 Metalampra italica | reverse complement strand
TAACCTAACCTAACCTAACCTAACCTAACCTAACCTAACCTAACCTAACCTAACCTAACCTAACCTAACCTAACCTAACCTAACCTAACCTAACCTAACCTAACCTAACCTAACCTAACCTAACCTAACCTAACCTAACCTAACCTAACCTAACCTAACCTAACCTAACCTAACCTAACCTAACCTAACCTAACCTAACCTAACCTAACCTAACCTAACCTAACCTAACCTAACCTAACCTAACCTAACCTAACCTAACCTAACCTAACCTAACCTAACCTAACCTAACCTAACCTAACCTAACCTAACCTAACCTAACCTAACCTAACCTAACCTAACCTAACCTAACCTAACCTAACCTAACCTAACCTAACCTAACCTAACCTAACCTAACCTAACCTAACCTAACCTAACCTAACCTAACCTAACCTAACCTAACCTAACCTAACCTAACCTAACCTAACCTAACCTAACCTAACCTAACCTAACCTAACCTAACCTAACCTAACCTAACCTAACCTAACCTAACCTAACCTAACCTAACCTAACCTAACCTAACCTAACCTAACCTAACCTAACCTAACCTAACCTAACCTAACCTAACCTAACCTAACCTAACCTAACCTAACCTAACCTAACCTAACCTAACCTAACCTAACCTAACCTAACCTAACCTAACCTAACCTAACCTAACCTAACCTAACCTAACCTAACCTAACCTAACCTAACCTAACCTAACCTAACCTAACCTAACCTAACCTAACCTAACCTAACCTAACCTAACCTAACCTAACCTAACCTAACCTAACCTAACCTAACCTAACCTAACCTAACCTAACCTAACCTAACCTAACCTAACCTAACCTAACCTAACCTAACCTAACCTAACCTAACCTAACCTAACCTAACCTAACCTAACCTAACCTAACCTAACCTAACCTAACCTAACCTAACCTAACCTAACCTAACCTAACCTAACCTAACCTAACCTAACCTAACCTAACCTAACCTAACCTAACCTAACCTAACCTAACCTAACCTAACCTAACCTAACCTAACCTAACCTAACCTAACCTAACCTAACCTAACCTAACCTAACCTAACCTAACCTAACCTAACCTAACCTAACCTAACCTAACCTAACCTAACCTAACCTAACCTAACCTAACCTAACCTAACCTAACCTAACCTAACCTAACCTAACCTAACCTAACCTAACCTAACCTAACCTAACCTAACCTAACCTAACCTAACCTAACCTAACCTAACCTAACCTAACCTAACCTAACCTAACCTAACCTAACCTAACCTAACCTAACCTAACCTAACCTAACCTAACCTAACCTAACCTAACCTAACCTAACCTAACCTAACCTAACCTAACCTAACCTAACCTAACCTAACCTAACCTAACCTAACCTAACCTAACCTAACCTAACCTAACCTAACCTAACCTAACCTAACCTAACCTAACCTAACCTAACCTAACCTAACCTAACCTAACCTAACCTAACCTAACCTAACCTAACCTAACCTAACCTAACCTAACCTAACCTAACCTAACCTAACCTAACCTAACCTAACCTAACCTAACCTAACCTAACCTAACCTAACCTAACCTAACCTAACCTAACCTAACCTAACCTAACCTAACCTAACCTAACCTAACCTAACCTAACCTAACCTAACCTAACCTAACCTAACCTAACCTAACCTAACCTAACCTAACCTAACCTAACCTAACCTAACCTAACCTAACCTAACCTAACCTAACCTAACCTAACCTAACCTAACCTAACCTAACCTAACCTAACCTAACCTAACCTAACCTAACCTAACCTAACCTAACCTAACCTAACCTAACCTAACCTAACCTAACCTAACCTAACCTAACCTAACCTAACCTAACCTAACCTAACCTAACCTAACCTAACCTAACCTAACCTAACCTAACCTAACCTAACCTAACCTAACCTAACCTAACCTAACCTAACCTAACCTAACCTAACCTAACCTAACCTAACCTAACCTAACCTAACCTAACCTAACCTAACCTAACCTAACCTAACCTAACCTAACCTAACCTAACCTAACCTAACCTAACCTAACCTAACCTAACCTAACCTAACCTAACCTAACCTAACCTAACCTAACCTAACCTAACCTAACCTAACCTAACCTAACCTAACCTAACCTAACCTAACCTAACCTAACCTAACCTAACCTAACCTAACCTAACCTAACCTAACCTAACCTAACCTAACCTAACCTAACCTAACCTAACCTAACCTAACCTAACCTAACCTAACCTAACCTAACCTAACCTAACCTAACCTAACCTAACCTAACCTAACCTAACCTAACCTAACCTAACCTAACCTAACCTAACCTAACCTAACCTAACCTAACCTAACCTAACCTAACCTAACCTAACCTAACCTAACCTAACCTAACCTAACCTAACCTAACCTAACCTAACCTAACCTAACCTAACCTAACCTAACCTAACCTAACCTAACCTAACCTAACCTAACCTAACCTAACCTAACCTAACCTAACCTAACCTAACCTAACCTAACCTAACCTAACCTAACCTAACCTAACCTAACCTAACCTAACCTAACCTAACCTAACCTAACCTAACCTAACCTAACCTAACCTAACCTAACCTAACCTAACCTAACCTAACCTAACCTAACCTAACCTAACCTAACCTAACCTAACCTAACCTAACCTAACCTAACCTAACCTAACCTAACCTAACCTAACCTAACCTAACCTAACCTAACCTAACCTAACCTAACCTAACCTAACCTAACCTAACCTAACCTAACCTAACCTAACCTAACCTAACCTAACCTAACCTAACCTAACCTAACCTAACCTAACCTAACCTAACCTAACCTAACCTAACCTAACCTAACCTAACCTAACCTAACCTAACCTAACCTAACCTAACCTAACCTAACCTAACCTAACCTAACCTAACCTAACCTAACCTAACCTAACCTAACCTAACCTAACCTAACCTAACCTAACCTAACCTAACCTAACCTAACCTAACCTAACCTAACCTAACCTAACCTAACCTAACCTAACCTAACCTAACCTAACCTAACCTAACCTAACCTAACCTAACCTAACCTAACCTAACCTAACCTAACCTAACCTAACCTAACCTAACCTAACCTAACCTAACCTAACCTAACCTAACCTAACCTAACCTAACCTAACCTAACCTAACCTAACCTAACCTAACCTAACCTAACCTAACCTAACCTAACCTAACCTAACCTAACCTAACCTAACCTAACCTAACCTAACCTAACCTAACCTAACCTAACCTAACCTAACCTAACCTAACCTAACCTAACCTAACCTAACCTAACCTAACCTAACCTAACCTAACCTAACCTAACCTAACCTAACCTAACCTAACCTAACCTAACCTAACCTAACCTAACCTAACCTAACCTAACCTAACCTAACCTAACCTAACCTAACCTAACCTAACCTAACCTAACCTAACCTAACCTAACCTAACCTAACCTAACCTAACCTAACCTAACCTAACCTAACCTAACCTAACCTAACCTAACCTAACCTAACCTAACCTAACCTAACCTAACCTAACCTAACCTAACCTAACCTAACCTAACCTAACCTAACCTAACCTAACCTAACCTAACCTAACCTAACCTAACCTAACCTAACCTAACCTAACCTAACCTAACCTAACCTAACCTAACCTAACCTAACCTAACCTAACCTAACCTAACCTAACCTAACCTAACCTAACCTAACCTAACCTAACCTAACCTAACCTAACCTAACCTAACCTAACCTAACCTAACCTAACCTAACCTAACCTAACCTAACCTAACCTAACCTAACCTAACCTAACCTAACCTAACCTAACCTAACCTAACCTAACCTAACCTAACCTAACCTAACCTAACCTAACCTAACCTAACCTAACCTAACCTAACCTAACCTAACCTAACCTAACCTAACCTAACCTAACCTAACCTAACCTAACCTAACCTAACCTAACCTAACCTAACCTAACCTAACCTAACCTAACCTAACCTAACCTAACCTAACCTAACCTAACCTAACCTAACCTAACCTAACCTAACCTAACCTAACCTAACCTAACCTAACCTAACCTAACCTAACCTAACCTAACCTAACCTAACCTAACCTAACCTAACCTAACCTAACCTAACCTAACCTAACCTAACCTAACCTAACCTAACCTAACCTAACCTAACCTAACCTAACCTAACCTAACCTAACCTAACCTAACCTAACCTAACCTAACCTAACCTAACCTAACCTAACCTAACCTAACCTAACCTAACCTAACCTAACCTAACCTAACCTAACCTAACCTAACCTAACCTAACCTAACCTAACCTAACCTAACCTAACCTAACCTAACCTAACCTAACCTAACCTAACCTAACCTAACCTAACCTAACCTAACCTAACCTAACCTAACCTAACCTAACCTAACCTAACCTAACCTAACCTAACCTAACCTAACCTAACCTAACCTAACCTAACCTAACCTAACCTAACCTAACCTAACCTAACCTAACCTAACCTAACCTAACCTAACCTAACCTAACCTAACCTAACCTAACCTAACCTAACCTAACCTAACCTAACCTAACCTAACCTAACCTAACCTAACCTAACCTAACCTAACCTAACCTAACCTAACCTAACCTAACCTAACCTAACCTAACCTAACCTAACCTAACCTAACCTAACCTAACCTAACCTAACCTAACCTAACCTAACCTAACCTAACCTAACCTAACCTAACCTAACCTAACCTAACCTAACCTAACCTAACCTAACCTAACCTAACCTAACCTAACCTAACCTAACCTAACCTAACCTAACCTAACCTAACCTAACCTAACCTAACCTAACCTAACCTAACCTAACCTAACCTAACCTAACCTAACCTAACCTAACCTAACCTAACCTAACCTAACCTAACCTAACCTAACCTAACCTAACCTAACCTAACCTAACCTAACCTAACCTAACCTAACCTAACCTAACCTAACCTAACCTAACCTAACCTAACCTAACCTAACCTAACCTAACCTAACCTAACCTAACCTAACCTAACCTAACCTAACCTAACCTAACCTAACCTAACCTAACCTAACCTAACCTAACCTAACCTAACCTAACCTAACCTAACCTAACCTAACCTAACCTAACCTAACCTAACCTAACCTAACCTAACCTAACCTAACCTAACCTAACCTAACCTAACCTAACCTAACCTAACCTAACCTAACCTAACCTAACCTAACCTAACCTAACCTAACCTAACCTAACCTAACCTAACCTAACCTAACCTAACCTAACCTAACCTAACCTAACCTAACCTAACCTAACCTAACCTAACCTAACCTAACCTAACCTAACCTAACCTAACCTAACCTAACCTAACCTAACCTAACCTAACCTAACCTAACCTAACCTAACCTAACCTAACCTAACCTAACCTAACCTAACCTAACCTAACCTAACCTAACCTAACCTAACCTAACCTAACCTAACCTAACCTAACCTAACCTAACCTAACCTAACCTAACCTAACCTAACCTAACCTAACCTAACCTAACCTAACCTAACCTAACCTAACCTAACCTAACCTAACCTAACCTAACCTAACCTAACCTAACCTAACCTAACCTAACCTAACCTAACCTAACCTAACCTAACCTAACCTAACCTAACCTAACCTAACCTAACCTAACCTAACCTAACCTAACCTAACCTAACCTAACCTAACCTAACCTAACCTAACCTAACCTAACCTAACCTAACCTAACCTAACCTAACCTAACCTAACCTAACCTAACCTAACCTAACCTAACCTAACCTAACCTAACCTAACCTAACCTAACCTAACCTAACCTAACCTAACCTAACCTAACCTAACCTAACCTAACCTAACCTAACCTAACCTAACCTAACCTAACCTAACCTAACCTAACCTAACCTAACCTAACCTAACCTAACCTAACCTAACCTAACCTAACCTAACCTAACCTAACCTAACCTAACCTAACCTAACCTAACCTAACCTAACCTAACCTAACCTAACCTAACCTAACCTAACCTAACCTAACCTAACCTAACCTAACCTAACCTAACCTAACCTAACCTAACCTAACCTAACCTAACCTAACCTAACCTAACCTAACCTAACCTAACCTAACCTAACCTAACCTAACCTAACCTAACCTAACCTAACCTAACCTAACCTAACCTAACCTAACCTAACCTAACCTAACCTAACCTAACCTAACCTAACCTAACCTAACCTAACCTAACCTAACCTAACCTAACCTAACCTAACCTAACCTAACCTAACCTAACCTAACCTAACCTAACCTAACCTAACCTAACCTAACCTAACCTAACCTAACCTAACCTAACCTAACCTAACCTAACCTAACCTAACCTAACCTAACCTAACCTAACCTAACCTAACCTAACCTAACCTAACCTAACCTAACCTAACCTAACCTAACCTAACCTAACCTAACCTAACCTAACCTAACCTAACCTAACCTAACCTAACCTAACCTAACCTAACCTAACCTAACCTAACCTAACCTAACCTAACCTAACCTAACCTAACCTAACCTAACCTAACCTAACCTAACCTAACCTAACCTAACCTAACCTAACCTAACCTAACCTAACCTAACCTAACCTAACCTAACCTAACCTAACCTAACCTAACCTAACCTAACCTAACCTAACCTAACCTAACCTAACCTAACCTAACCTAACCTAACCTAACCTAACCTAACCTAACCTAACCTAACCTAACCTAACCTAACCTAACCTAACCTAACCTAACCTAACCTAACCTAACCTAACCTAACCTAACCTAACCTAACCTAACCTAACCTAACCTAACCTAACCTAACCTAACCTAACCTAACCTAACCTAACCTAACCTAACCTAACCTAACCTAACCTAACCTAACCTAACCTAACCTAACCTAACCTAACCTAACCTAACCTAACCTAACCTAACCTAACCTAACCTAACCTAACCTAACCTAACCTAACCTAACCTAACCTAACCTAACCTAACCTAACCTAACCTAACCTAACCTAACCTAACCTAACCTAACCTAACCTAACCTAACCTAACCTAACCTAACCTAACCTAACCTAACCTAACCTAACCTAACCTAACCTAACCTAACCTAACCTAACCTAACCTAACCTAACCTAACCTAACCTAACCTAACCTAACCTAACCTAACCTAACCTAACCTAACCTAACCTAACCTAACCTAACCTAACCTAACCTAACCTAACCTAACCTAACCTAACCTAACCTAACCTAACCTAACCTAACCTAACCTAACCTAACCTAACCTAACCTAACCTAACCTAACCTAACCTAACCTAACCTAACCTAACCTAACCTAACCTAACCTAACCTAACCTAACCTAACCTAACCTAACCTAACCTAACCTAACCTAACCTAACCTAACCTAACCTAACCTAACCTAACCTAACCTAACCTAACCTAACCTAACCTAACCTAACCTAACCTAACCTAACCTAACCTAACCTAACCTAACCTAACCTAACCTAACCTAACCTAACCTAACCTAACCTAACCTAACCTAACCTAACCTAACCTAACCTAACCTAACCTAACCTAACCTAACCTAACCTAACCTAACCTAACCTAACCTAACCTAACCTAACCTAACCTAACCTAACCTAACCTAACCTAACCTAACCTAACCTAACCTAACCTAACCTAACCTAACCTAACCTAACCTAACCTAACCTAACCTAACCTAACCTAACCTAACCTAACCTAACCTAACCTAACCTAACCTAACCTAACCTAACCTAACCTAACCTAACCTAACCTAACCTAACCTAACCTAACCTAACCTAACCTAACCTAACCTAACCTAACCTAACCTAACCTAACCTAACCTAACCTAACCTAACCTAACCTAACCTAACCTAACCTAACCTAACCTAACCTAACCTAACCTAACCTAACCTAACCTAACCTAACCTAACCTAACCTAACCTAACCTAACCTAACCTAACCTAACCTAACCTAACCTAACCTAACCTAACCTAACCTAACCTAACCTAACCTAACCTAACCTAACCTAACCTAACCTAACCTAACCTAACCTAACCTAACCTAACCTAACCTAACCTAACCTAACCTAACCTAACCTAACCTAACCTAACCTAACCTAACCTAACCTAACCTAACCTAACCTAACCTAACCTAACCTAACCTAACCTAACCTAACCTAACCTAACCTAACCTAACCTAACCTAACCTAACCTAACCTAACCTAACCTAACCTAACCTAACCTAACCTAACCTAACCTAACCTAACCTAACCTAACCTAACCTAACCTAACCTAACCTAACCTAACCTAACCTAACCTAACCTAACCTAACCTAACCTAACCTAACCTAACCTAACCTAACCTAACCTAACCTAACCTAACCTAACCTAACCTAACCTAACCTAACCTAACCTAACCTAACCTAACCTAACCTAACCTAACCTAACCTAACCTAACCTAACCTAACCTAACCTAACCTAACCTAACCTAACCTAACCTAACCTAACCTAACCTAACCTAACCTAACCTAACCTAACCTAACCTAACCTAACCTAACCTAACCTAACCTAACCTAACCTAACCTAACCTAACCTAACCTAACCTAACCTAACCTAACCTAACCTAACCTAACCTAACCTAACCTAACCTAACCTAACCTAACCTAACCTAACCTAACCTAACCTAACCTAACCTAACCTAACCTAACCTAACCTAACCTAACCTAACCTAACCTAACCTAACCTAACCTAACCTAACCTAACCTAACCTAACCTAACCTAACCTAACCTAACCTAACCTAACCTAACCTAACCTAACCTAACCTAACCTAACCTAACCTAACCTAACCTAACCTAACCTAACCTAACCTAACCTAACCTAACCTAACCTAACCTAACCTAACCTAACCTAACCTAACCTAACCTAACCTAACCTAACCTAACCTAACCTAACCTAACCTAACCTAACCTAACCTAACCTAACCTAACCTAACCTAACCTAACCTAACCTAACCTAACCTAACCTAACCTAACCTAACCTAACCTAACCTAACCTAACCTAACCTAACCTAACCTAACCTAACCTAACCTAACCTAACCTAACCTAACCTAACCTAACCTAACCTAACCTAACCTAACCTAACCTAACCTAACCTAACCTAACCTAACCTAACCTAACCTAACCTAACCTAACCTAACCTAACCTAACCTAACCTAACCTAACCTAACCTAACCTAACCTAACCTAACCTAACCTAACCTAACCTAACCTAACCTAACCTAACCTAACCTAACCTAACCTAACCTAACCTAACCTAACCTAACCTAACCTAACCTAACCTAACCTAACCTAACCTAACCTAACCTAACCTAACCTAACCTAACCTAACCTAACCTAACCTAACCTAACCTAACCCAGTGGCGCTCCGACCCCCGCAGCGCTCGGATCATTTTCTAAGTCGCTCCGCAGTTAAAAATCCTCAAAAATAGGAAAAAGTGCTCGGATTTCAGTGATTCTTGTGTTAAAAGTTGTGGAAAAGCAAGGCGCATCTGCCTGCACAAGTGCTGTGAAGCCCCCGGTTTTTTCCGGGGAGTTATTCCCTAAAAACTGAATTTTAACACGTGTTTTACGAAAATTTCATCTGTTTTTGGCGTGCGGCGCTCGATTAAGCGCTGTACCCCCTACTTTTTCTGACGCCATCTCGTCGGGTTCGACGAGGGCTACATTTCGACGTAAGAAAATCAAGAATCCGCCCACGCACTCCGGAGTAATCACCATTTTTCCACTTCGGCAACGTGGTCCTAACCTCTTTTCACTATAAGAAGGAGAAGAGATAGAGCGACCGCGTCAAGGGAAGAAATCTCCGCCACACTGCAGCGAGTCACCTGGTGCAAATTTTTGGATTTTTGGACATCGGTGAGCCGAGATAATAATAATTATTTGTTAAAACTTTGACGAAATATAACTTGAGAACGAGATCGAAGACCCATGTTTTTTATGAACAATCCCGTTGCGCGCTGCGAAGTTCTACAGATCTAGCTTAGTTTTAGAATTATTTGTACTTGTTTTCATCAAAAAATTTTGAAAAAACCAAAATTTTCAGTTTTTTGCATATTTTTTACAGGAATTTTGAAAATTTTTAAACTGTTTTTATGTTGTCTGAAGAACCTTGTATTTACACAAATTTTAACGTTTAAACCATATTTTTACGATTTTTTTCACACGAGTTATAGATTTTTAACCATTTATTGTTAATATATTCAAAAATACAAGTAAAAAAATAATTTTGACACTGGGGACGAGCTCCCAAACATATTTGACCCTGTATGAGCCCAAAACCGCAGGGCTCTAACTGTATTCTGGCCGGTTTTGATATTTTGGGCCCTTTTGGGACCTAATTTGCATTTTAGGTAAAATATTTCAACTTAGTATATCTATTGTATTTTTAATCGTAGAGAATTGTGATTTTCACTTTTATTGCTTAAATTGTGTATATTTTTAGATTTTTGAAAAATTTTTTGGATCGGACACCATTTATTATTTTGTGTTTAAACCGGCCCCATAGCGTAGCTGAGGTCGGTCCGACCTCAGCATATCTTTTTGCATCCAAATCGGACTTCAGGGAGCCGAGTTATTCGCAAATTACTGCGGACTTTGACAGTTGGGCGGCCATTTTGGAAAACTTTGACCGCCCATAACTCCGCTTCTCTATCACTTAGAGGATTGCGGTTTTTTCTATCGGCACCGGGAGGCTCCCTGGAGTCGATTCGGACCATTGGTTGGCTAAATAGGCCAAAAATTTTTGAAAAAATTTTCGGATTTTTCGAGTTGTTGTTTTGTGCTCTGTCCAGCAGAGGAGGTCCGGAGGACCATACCAGAGAAAGCCCCATCCTTCTGCGGCCTCTGGAAGCCGAGATATTGGCACTCAAACACAGAGTTTGACAGTTCTTCCGCCATTTTGAAAATTTTCCAACTAAGATATCTCGGCGCCCGGAGGTCGTAGGAGGCTGCGGTTTTCTTCACCATCAAAGGCCAGGCCCTGGGCTTCTTCTAAGCCCAGTTTGGGACGAATTGGAGACCACAAAAAGTGGGACCACATTTTTAGGCTGGCTGGAGAGAGCACATAAACAGCATCATAACGGTCCAAATCGCGAGTTTCTAGGACCACCAGGGGCGGAGATATACTCAAGGGCCCAATTGGGACCTTTTTGGGACCAAAATTACAAATGCCCATAGCTCCCAAACCCCGGCTCCTAGAATCTCGAGATTAGGCTCGTTGGAAAGGGCTTACCAAGGCCTTTCAAACACGACCGAAAATTTTGGCGGCCATCTTTGTCCGCCATATTGGAATAGTATAGTTTTACATAACTTCGGAACCAGTGGTCCGATCGGGTGGCGGTTTTCTGCAACGGGAAGGACACACGTAGGACCATATTCTACAGGGTAAATTGACCGCAAAAACGACTCTACATAGAGCCAACATAGAGTTTTGCCCAAAAATCGTATAATTATTTAGTTTACTTACCTGCTGACCGTAGATACCTGGACACCGTCGTTTTCCGTTGTAACACGTCGAACTGCGAACTGCACCTGGAAAAGAAAAATTAAAAATTAGATAAAACTTTTATTATTTTATTTTATTTTTTACACTAGAATATTTATAAAACTTTTACAAACCTTTTAGACTTAGCTTTTTGACAATATTTAACATGGCGTTGTTTCGCTCGCCAAAAGGACAAGCAACCTCCGAATCCGTGGAGACGACTCCCCCTCAGAACGAGGACTTAATCGAGCTGACAGAGAGGGCTGGTCCCTCTGCAAAGGAGATTGACAAAACCTTTGAGCTCCGAAAAAGTATAGGTGAAATAAAGGCTAAATTGGCATCGGCTTCTGCATGGGAGCCAAATGCACTACACCAAAAAAGCCCTCCGTTCGGATACACTTCTATGTGTATCGAAAATACGCCTAAACCAGCACCAAAGAAGAAGAGGGTAACAAAACCAAAAACCCGAAAACAGGAGGCCAAATCATGGCTCACCAAGGGCGAAACACATATAGGAAACAGCCGGAACCTGCACAGGGAGATTAAGGCAGGAGTACTAGAAGCCCTGGAGAAACTGTACAATCTGGTGATAGAGGCAGAAGACGGAATTTCATATACGGGTAAAGAAGTAGTAAAGGAGAAAGCAATGGTAGAAGGGGAAGCAGAAAAAGTAAATACATCGGAAGAAGGAAAGGAGCTGTTAAGGAGAATGGAAGAGCACAGTAAGCTATTGGCTGAGAACAAGGAGGAGATGGAAAGATTGAAAGAAGTGCTGAAGAAACAGCATGAAGTGCAAGAAGAAAGAGCGTCATACGCAAGCGTAGCGGCCGCTCCTAGAAGGCAATCCTCGGATCACACGGCCATGCACTCCGTTATAATCACTTCAAACGACGAAAATGAAACAGGAGATCAAGTGCTGGAACAGATAAGGAAGACCGTAAATGCAAAGGAAGAAGGACTAAAAATAGACAAGATAAGAAAGGCAAGAGACAGAAAAGTAATTGTAGGATGCCGCACAAAGGAAGAAATTGGGAGAGTAAAAGACAGACTAAAGAAAGCAGGGGGACAGTTAAAAGTGGAGGAAATTCAGAATAAAGACCCCCTCATTATTCTGTACGGTGTCCTACAGAGTAACTCGGACGAGGACATTCTGACGGCAATCAGAGCCCAAAATAGACAGCTCCTAAGAGACGTGAGTGAAGCAGACGACCGCATGGAAGTCAGGTTTAGGAAAAGAGCGCGAAACCCACTCACGGCTCACATAGTAGTAAGAGTCTCCCCTTCTATCTGGAGGCAGCTGACGGACGCAGGCGCGGTGCACATAGATATACAAAGGGTCAGGGTGGCCGACCAGTCTCCCCTGGTTCAGTGCTCGCGCTGTCTGGGGTTTGGGCATGGGAAGAGATTTTGCCGCGAAACTTTAGATGCTTGCAGCCACTGTGGTGGCCAACATCTAAAGTCTGAGTGCGCGGACTTCCTAGCTGAAGCACCCCCCAGCTGCTGCAACTGTAACAGGGCGAAACTCGATAGAGCGGACCACAACGCTTTTAGCACAGAGTGCCCAGTGAGAAAGAAGTGGGAAGCACTGGCGAGATCCACAGTAGCGTACTGCTGAGGTGGTCCCGGGCGGAAACGAGACGTCAGAAAACAACAGAGGCCCTACAGAGAGAGGTTATAGGGTGGTCCAAGCCAATTTGCAAAGAGGTGAGCTACCGACGAACGAATTAATATTAGAGTCGTCAAGTAGGAAGATCGCCATAGCCTTAGTACAGGAACCCTACACCGGAAACACAGGGAAGATTAAGAACTACCCGGGAGTCAGAGTGGTACAGGGTAATGGCAGCCCTGAAAATTTTAACAAAGCAGCCATCCTAGTATTCGACAATGACATCGATGTCACTCTTTTCCCAACACTAACGACAAACAACATTGTAGTTGTAAAACTAAAAACAGTAGAATGGGAAATAGGAGTGATATCGGTGTATCTCGAGGAGGACAAGCCACTAGAACCCTATGTCGAAAGGATAGGAAAAGTAATTAACGAGATAGGGACCGGGAATGTTCTTTTGGGGGGAGACGTCAATGCCTGGAACACGTGGTGGGGAAGCAGGAAGGTGAATTACAGAGGGGAACAGCTAGCAGGGATGCTGGAGGACCTAGAGCTTCTGATACTCAACAGGGGATCTGAGCCTACTTTCGACACCATCAGAGGTGGGAAGCGTTTTACCAGTAATGTTGACATTACCGTATGCACTGCGAGCATGTTGGGATGGGTCGATAACTGGAGAACTGACGGAGACATGGTGAACTCGGACCACAAGGCAATCCTATTCAACATAAATCTTCAAAAAGCTAAGGGTATAGAAATTGAAAGAACCACCAGGATATACAATACGCGAAAAGCAAACTGGACGGCACTACGTGAAAAACTTAAAGAGATTTGGACCAAGGAAAACATAAATTGTACAGAAATAGAAAAAATAGCAAACAAAGAAGATCTGGAAGGCATGGTAGATAAAATTACGAATATTTTAAAAGAAGCCTGTGATGAATCTATACCTAAGATCAGCACCAAAAGACGAGTAGGATTGCCTTGGTGGAACGAGGACCTCACCAATATGAAAAAAGAAGTCGCCACCAAACGGCGACGGATAGCATGCGCCGCCCCAGTCCGCCGAAACTGGGTCGTGAATCAATATCTCCAGGCAAAAGACGCATACCAGCTGGAGGTGAAGAGGGCTCAGATCGCCAGTTGGAAGAGCTTCTGTAAAAAACAGGATCGAGAGAGCATGTGGGATGGGATTTACAGGGTGATAGGTCGCACAACCACAAGAGAAGTAGACATACCTCTGGTCCATAACGGCAAAGCTCTTGAAAACAAGGAATCGGCAAGGCTACTGGCGGAAACCTTCTATCCAGCAGATGATGCCCACCAAGATGATGCAGAACACGCGCGAGTGAGGGAGTTAGCCAACAAGGTGAATGAACCGACACATGGTGAGTCATGCGACCCCCCATTCACGGCAGAAGAACTGAGGTGGGCATCATCCAGCTTCAATCCTAAGAAGGCGCCCGGACCAGATGGATTCACAGCGGATATCTGCAGAGCGGCCATCACCCTGGACCCGGACCTATTCTTGGCACTGTATAATAGATGTCTCGGACTCTCCTGCTTCCCCAGAACGTGGAAAGAGGCTGCCGTGGTGGTATTACGCAAGCCAGGGAAAACCGACTACACGCACCCGAAGTCGTATAGGCCGATTGGCCTGTTGCCAATTCTTGGTAAAATTTTTGAAAAAATGGTCACCAAAAGAATTAGATGGCACATTCTACCAGACATGAGCCAGCGCCAATACGGCTTCAGACCGCAGCGCAGTACCGAGGACTCCCTCTATGTCATGATGAACCATTTAAAAGAAAAACTAAAAGCCAAAAAGCTAATAACACTTGTATCACTTGACATAGAGGGAGCGTTCGATAGTGCATGGTGGCCAGCGATTCGGTGCAGGTTGGCCGAAACACAGTGCCCGGTAGATTTGAGGCGTTTGGTCGATGACTACCTGGGGAACAGAAAGGTTCGAGTTAGGTACGCGGGAACGGAACACACTATAGAAACTACGAAGGGATGTGTGCAAGGTTCAATAGGGGGTCCAACGTTTTGGAACATCCTTCTGGACCCGCTATTGAAGCAATTAGAGAGTAGGGGAGATTACTGCCAGGCTTTTGCCGACGATGTGGTCCTGATTTTCTCCGGCGATTCCGCACTGGAAATCGAGAGACAGGCCAATGCCGCCCTCGCGCATGTTCGGGAGTGGGGAGTCAAAAATAAACTCAAATTCGCACCACATAAAACGCAGGCGATGGTTATCACCAACAAGTTAAAATTTGACACCCCACACCTGAGCATGGGCGGGGTAGGCATTGAAATGTCTCGAGAAATCAAGATCTTGGGCCTTACGGTGGACAACAAGCTAACATTTAACACCCATGTAGCAAATGTCTGCCGTAAGGCTCTAAACCTGTACAAACAGTTGTCCAGAGCCGCCAAAATCCAGTGGGGTCTAGGGCCGGAGATAATCAGGACCATATACGTGGCGGTAGTCGAGCCTACAATAATGTACGCAGCAAGTGCATGGGCTCCTGCGTCCAATAAACTAGGAATCAGGAAACAGTTTGACGTGGTGCAACGCGGTTTTGTTCAAAAAATAATTAAAGCGTATAGGACGGTCTCCTTAAACTCGGCCCTAACACTCGCCGGGCTACTTCCTCTGGACGTGAGAGTCCGGGAAGCGGCCTCACTTTATGAATTAAAGAGGGGTTACTCCCGGCGGTTGATAGGAGACCGGGAAATGGAGAGCCCAGTCGAATACGCAGACTCGCCTCATCCCGCGGGGCAGATGGGACTGGGATACAGATGCCTGATAGACCGTGCAGAAGTGGAACAACATACCAACAATGCCACCAATATATTTACTGATGGAAGCAAAATTGAAGGGAAGGTCGGCGCGGCGCTGTCCATTTGGGATGGCGGCGCGGAGACCACAAATCGGAAATTTAAACTGGACTGCAGCTGCACGGTATATCAGGCGAAACTTTTGGCTCTATGTAAGGCTACAGAATATGCACTCAATCGCGCGGCGGATAAATTTAACATCTTTTGCGACTCTAAATCCGCCCTTGATACGGTAATAAACAGCACTTCCCTCCACCCCCTAGCGGTAGAAACCAGAAAAAACATAAGCGCAGTTATTGGTAAACAAAAAATAATTGAGTTATTTTGGGTTAAAGCGCACGCGGGGTTGGAGGGAAATGAGAGAGCTGATGAGCTCGCAAAACACGTCGCATTAAAGCTCAAAACTAGGCCGAAATACGATAGGTGCCCGGTCTCATTCGCCAAGCGACAGATACGAATGGAGTCGCTTGAGGAATGGAACGGCCGCTATAAAACAGGCGAAACCGCGTCAACAACAAAAGTGTTCTTCCCAGATGCGATAATGAGCTACCCACTAGTTAAAAAAATAGAACTAGATCCAGTGCTAGTGCAGGTAATGACGGGGCACGGCGGGTTCTCCGAGTACTTGAACCGATTCAAGTGCAAGGAGAGCCCGTCGTGTATCTGTGATCCAAATGTGGAAGAGAGCGCACTGCATATTATAATAGACTGCCCAGTATATGGAAAAGATAGAATGGATATAGAAATAGAACTAGGAGTAGATATTAAAACTGAAAATATACACAAAATTTTAGAAGATAAAGATACTAGAAATAGATTTACAATGTACTGTAAAAAACTAGCAAGTAAAGTTATAAGTAGAAACAAATAGATTAAGAAAGGGATTACTATAGTATATGATGATCATATACAATAAGTAACCAATTGTTAAGTAAATAAATAGAATTAGAACTACAGTAATAAGTAAATATAAGTAATATAGAAATGTATAAAAACTAGAAATAGGAAAATTCAAAAGCAGAAACAAGACATGTAATAGATTAAGAATATTGTAATAGAACTTAAGAAATGAAAAGAAAAGAAAAGAAAAAAGAGAAAGAATAAAATAAAAAGAGCAACTATTTATTTTTCCCTACTGACTGTGACAAAACAGAACCAGACTGTACTGACCCGTGTGAACAAAGACTCTGACGGATATCAGAGGTTGCTGCAAAAAAAAAAAAAAAAAAAAAAAAAAAAAAAAAAAAAAAAAAAAAAAAAAAAAAAAAAAACCTAACCTAACCTAACCTAACCTAACCTAACCTAACCTAACCTAACCTAACCTAACCTAACCTAACCTAACCTAACCTAACCTAACCTAACCTAACCTAACCTAACCTAACCTAACCTAACCTAACCTAACCTAACCTAACCTAACCTAACCTTTTTTTTTTTTTTTTTTTTTTTTTTACGTGTGGAAATGCTTTATGCATTCCCGACCTCCTGGGGGACGGAGGCCGGGATATGTGGGAGTCTCTCCTCAGATATAGCGCTAGAGGAGCATACCCACTAAAACCACACGGTGGCCATCTCAGGCGCGTGGAGGGACCCCGGGATCGGTACGCCCGCCTCCGGAGCCACTCCAGCGCCCCGCCGCTTTGCAACGGCCCCTCTCGGGGGGAGACATTCCTCCCCCCAGCACCCTCACGGTGCTGCAGCAGCACGAGGCCACCCGTGCTGCCGCCCTCCTCGGGGTCGCGTCAGATGTAATGGACGACTGAGGCCCCCGCCTCAGCCGTCCGCGACCCCAAAGGGGGAGTCGGAAAGCAGGCCAACTGCCTGTGGCATTCCCGACCCCCAGCGGCGGATGAGGTGCATGGCTCCGCCGCCGACCACACCATCGGCCACGGAGGATAGGGGAGGCGGTGTCCCAGACTACCGACACTCCCCCCTCACCCCGCGGCCCCACCGTTGCCGAATCTGCGGTGCGGCCCCGCCAAGGTCGCGGGGGGTAGGAAGTGTGGCGCACCGTAATACCAACACTCCTCTCCCCCCGCGATCCCACCTCGGCTGCGGAGAAAGGGGAGATCGACGTCTTACCGAACCGCCGTTTTATACTCCCCCGTCCACGCAGCCCCCCTTTTGCCGCATCTACGGTGCGGCCCCGCCAAGATCGCGGAGGGTAGGGAGAGTGGCGCACCGCAATACCAACATTCCTCTCCCCCCGCGATCCCACCTCGGCTGCGGAGAAAGGGGAGATCGACGTCTTACCGAACCGCCGTTTTATACTCCCCCGTCCACGCAGCCCCCCTTTTGCCGCATCTACGGTGCGGCCCCGCCAAGATCGCGGAGGGTAGGGAGAGTGGCGCACCGCAATACCAACATTCCTCTCCCCCCGCGATCCCACCTCGGCTGCGGAGAAAGGGGAGATCGACGTCTTACCGAACCGCCGTTTTATACTCCCCCGTCCACGCAGCCCCCCTTGGCGCATCACAAGTCGACTTCGGGAGGAGGCAAAGCCGACTGTGAGCGCCCCACCTCGGGTTCCTCTTAGCTTCACCGTGCGGAGGCAACACGGCTACTGAGCCCCCCCGCCCCGTCAAGGCGGGAACCCGTCGGGGGGGTAACCTAACCTAACCTAACCTAACCTAACCTAACCTAACCTAACCTAACCTAACCTAACCTAACCTAACCTAACCTAACCTAACCTAACCTAACCTAACCTTTTTTTTTTTTTTTTTTTTTTTTTTTTACGTGTGGAAATGCTTTATGCATTCCCGACCTCCTGGGGGACGGAGGCCGGGATATGTGGGAGTCTCTCCTCAGAGTGACGATAGAGGAGCATACCCACTAAAACCACACGGTGGCCATCTCAGGCGCGTGGAGGGACCCCGGGATCGGTATGCCCGCCTCCGGAGCCACTCCAGCGCCCCGCCGCTTTGCAGCGGCCCCTCTCGGGGGGAGACGGTTCTCCCCCCAGCACCCTCACGGTGCTGCAGCAGCACGAGGCCACCCGTGCTGCCGCCCTCCTCGGGGTCGCGTCAGGTGTTATGGACGACTGAGGCCCCCGCCTCAGCCGTCCGCGACCCCAAAGGGGGAGTCGGAAAGCAGGCCAACTGCCCGTAGCGTTCCCGACCCCCAGCGGCGGATGAGGTGTATGGCTCCGCCGCCAACCACACCCTCGGCCGCGGAGGATAGGGGAGGCGGTGTCCCAGACTACCAACTCTCCCCCCTCACCCCGCGGCCCCACCATGCCGCATCGGCGTTGCGGCCTCGCCAAGGTCGCGGAGGGTAGGGAGTGTGGCGCACCGTAATACCACCACTCCTCTCCCCCCGCGACCCCACCTCTGCCGCGGAGAAAGGGGAGATCGACGTCCCATACCGCCGTTTTATACTCCCCCGTCCCCGCGACGTCACCATTGCCGCATCTACGGTGCGGCCCCGCCAAGATCGCGGAGGGTAGGGAGAGTGGCGCACCGCAATACCAACACTCCTCTCCCCCCGCGATCCCACCTCGGCTGCGGAGAAAGGGGAGATCGACGTCCCATACCGTCGTTTTATACTCCCCCGTCCACGCAGCCCCCCTTGGCGCATCACAAGTCGACTTCGGGAAGAGGCAAAGCCGACTGTGAGCGCCCCACCTCGGGTTCCTCTTAGCTTCACCGTGCGGAGGCAACACGGCTACTGAGCCCCCCCGCCCCGTCAAGGCGGGAACCCGTCGGGGGGGAACCTAACCTAACCTAACCTAACCTAACCTAACCTAACCTAACCTAACCTAACCTAACCTAACCTAACCTAACCTAACCTAACCTAACCTAACCTAACCTAACCTAACCTAACCTAACCTAACCTAACCTAACCTAACCTAACCTTTTTTTTTTTTTTTTTTTTTTTTCACGGAGTGGAAACGCTTTATGCGTACCCAGGGGGAAGATGGGTTATGTGGGACTCTCTCCTCAGTTAGAGCGGTAGAGGAGCATACCCACTAAAACCACTCCGGTGTTTCACCCTCTTTGCCGTTTGGAGTAGGGGTGCCATGGGATCTAAGGATTCTACCAGGACACCCCCCGGCCGCACCGGCCTGAGCCGGTGCTCCCGCGCTTTGTAGGGGAGGACCGTGAAACACCGCGGTCCTCCCCCAGACGTGTGAAGTCGAAGTTGGTGGGTTTCCCCCAGAAACAAATACCCACTGACTCCACTCGGGGTTTCAGGCCTGCAGCGAACTGCGCCCTCCGTCCACCCCTCCGTCCGCGCCGGAACGGGTGCGCGTCGACCGAGGTCTTCACGCTCCCGCTCCACGGCCTCCTACTGCGACGCAACGGAGTCGCAGAAGGAGGCCCCCCTCCGCCAACGGGGTGAGAGTTACCTCTCTCCCCGCGGCTCCTCTTGGGCTGCGGTTTCCCGGTACACCCCTCTGGCTACGGGTCCCCGCAGCCCAGGCGCTCCAAGTGCGACTTTCCGAAGAAAGCCACAATGGAGCGCCCCCTCATGGGTTCCTCTTAGCTTCACCGTGCGCCCTCTACACGGTTACTGAGCCCCCCCGCCACGACAAGGCGAGAACCCGTTGGGGGGGAACCTAACCTAACCTAACCTAACCTAACCTAACCTAACCTAACCTAACCTAACCTAACCTAACCTAACCTAACCTAACCTAACCTAAACTAACCTAACCTAACCTAACCTAACCTAACCTAACCTAACCTAACCTAACCTAACCTTTTTTTTTTTTTTTTTTTTTTCACGGAGTTGGAAATGCGTTAGGCACCATCCCCCCCGGTCTAGGGAGACCATGTGGGGGGGGTGTGTGGGACTCCCGATCTCAGAGTGAGATGGTATACCCACTAAAACCAACTCCGGCGTTTTACCCGCTCTGCCGTTTTTGTGGGGGGTGCGTGGGTTGCACAAGGATTTCACCACGTCACCCCCCCGGCCGCACCAACTGGTGCCCCGCGCCAAGGAGGGAAGGAACCGCAAACGCTACGGCCCTTCCCCCAGACGTGTGTAGACTTTGATAGTGGGCCCCTCACCCACGTCTACACAAGGGGCAGAAGACGGGCACCGAATTGTGCCCGCCTTCTGCCCCGCCGTCTGCGCCTAACCTAACCTAACCTAACCTAACCTAACCTAACCTAACCTAACCTAACCTAACCTAACCTAACCTAACCTTTTTTTTTTTTTTTTTGTTCACGGAGTGGAAACGCTTTATGCGTACCCAGGGGGAAAATGGGTTATGTGGGACTCTCTCCTCAGTTAGAGCGATAGAGGAGCATACCCACTAAAACCACTCCGGCGTTTCACCCTCTTGGCCGTTTGGAGTAGGGGTGCCGTGGGATCCATTGGATTCTACCAGGACACCCCCCGGCCGCACCGGCCTAAGCCGGTGCTCCCGCGCTTTGGAGGAAAGGACCGTGAAACGCAACGGCCCTTCCCTCAGACGTGTGGAGCCTTAACGGTGGGTTTCCCCCGAATATCCACGACTCCACTCGGGGCTTGGCTTGCAGCGAACTGCGTCTGCGCTCAGCCCCTCCGTCTGCGCCGGGGCGGGCGCGCGCCGACACTGCCAACACGATGACAGTATCGGCGCGCACCCGCCCCGGGCCCCCTTCTGCGAGATGAGATTCTTGCAAAAGGGGGCCATGACCTCCCGCGACCTCTCGCTGCCCAGCATGGTCGCCACTACGGCGTGCAGCGAGAGGTCACCCACCACTGCCGCCCTTCAAACGTCCATCCCCTCCTCAGGACGTCTGGGGTCCGCCTCTGGGGTCCCTGTTGGGGGCGCCTGCCCTCTCATAGCCGGCGGAGTGCACGCCCGTCCACCCATTACGTGGTCGGCCGGACGCCTGGCGAGCTGGCACACCACGCAGTGCGCCTTCACCTCTGTACACTCCGCCAGCTTGTGACCCGGCCTGCTGCACCGGATGCACAGGGCGCTTCTGTCCACTGATGGACAGAGCGCCCTCGTGTGCCCCGTGCCGAAGCACCGGAAGCACCGCATAGGTGTCGGCGCCATGGTTTTAACCCGGGCCGCCGACCACCCCACCTGGAGACGCCCCGCCTGGATCAGGGCGTTCGCCGCCGTGACTGGGCACTTTACTAAGGCCGATCCGGCTCCGCTACGGAGCACCCGGATGGCCCCCACCTTGACCTGCGTGTACAGGCACCCTCCTTTGTCCGAGACCGCTTTGCTCACCTCCTCCTGCGTCACCGTCTCGTTGAGGCCGGTGAGCTGGATCTCGGTCATTTTGACGGGCCTGTACACGTTGGCCACGTCCCCCACCAGGGCCTTGATCTTAGCGCAGAGGTCGTCGGCCCCCCTTTCTCTATTTTCGCCGGGGACCTCGAAAATACGGGCCCCCGTCGCCGTCTGCCGCAAGGTGACACGTTGCAGCCCCACCTCAGCGAGGTCGAACGACGTGACCACCTTCCGAACTACCGTGGGGTATGCCACATCAGCCTCCGGCTTGAGGACTATAACCACGGCCGCCGTATTGGGGATGGGCAGCTTCTTCGGCCCCTCTGGAGGCTTCTTCTGCTGCACTGGCGGGGGCTTCCTCGACTGCACTGGCTGTGCAGCCTGGGATTTCTTCCCTTTCCCCTTCCCTTTATCCTTGACCACGTCCACCCAAGGTCTTGGAGGGGGAGGTGGTGCACTCTGTGCAGAGGAGGAGGAGGGTCCCTGACCGCTCCCACTCTGCACTGATCCGTCAGGGGCTCGCCGCTCCTTGGAAGCGGGAGTCTTTGTAGGCGTGGCAGCCGGCACTGGGGCAGCGCCGGTCGCAGCCCGTTGGCCTCGCTTGGCCGGAGTCTTGGAGGACCTGGCAGCCGGTGCTTTTGGAGCATCGCTCGTGTCTCGCTGTGGCTGCGGAGTCGCAGTCTGGCCTGACGCAGCCGCAGCCGCGTCCCTTTTACGGTCGGCCTCCAGTGGGGGGCGGAGGATGGGCTCCGCTGGGAGTCTTTTGGCGAACTCCCCCAGTCGGACGTTCACCATTTCCCCCATCTCCCGAAACCTCTCGTGGATTACGTCCCCGAGGGACACGAACAGATCCCTCTTGAGCTCACTAATTGTTGTGAATCAAACGACAGTTCGTTCATGACTAATTTATTTATCTTAGTACCCACATATTTCATACTTATATTTCATACTATACAACATCTCCCCCTTTATTATTTTTCAAAGCTTTTACAGTTTATACTTATGTCTTTAATATTATACATCATCTTCCCCCTTATAACAATAACAAGTATTTGTATAAATAGTACCTACAGCTGTATTTAAATATAACAAAATTGTATCAACACATATCCTTACCTAATACCAATAACATTATTATTTACCTTCAACACATATCCTTTTTTTTCTTTTTGTTTATGACTGATTTATTTATATTTTATATTGCTTTAATATCATAAATATAGGTATAACATGTCATCTCCCTTTATAAAACCATAAAGCATTGTATTTTTATGTATTTGTATAATAACACCACATCTATATAATAATAAATTGTATCAATACACAATACCAACAACATTATAAAATTAACATTATTTACCATTTCATTAGCTACTCGACCGGTACACACTTTTTTTTAACAATAAATAACCAAAATCTACAATAAATCTCATAATAAATACTATTGCTTAAACACAATGCTGTAATACTTAGCTTAATAATTGGTATCTGTATTCTCAACGCCTTTACAGTGCATTTACATACAAGTAGCTTTTACCTTTTATATTTATAGTCATTGACTCAAACCTCATTAAATGATTATTCTATTTTATTCAAACCACAGTAATGTCGCACAATTCTCCGTTTCAGCACTAATTCAGATAAGTGACAACACACTCATATACACACATTTTAATATCCGTTCCCCGCACCAGCAGCTATACCTGCCCACTGGGAAACTAGTCTTTTTCACTGGCCAAAATAACCTGACCAGACATGTCCACCACTACACTTGTCTGAAGCCATTGTCCACGCCGAGCCGTCAGCCGTACCACCGACGTCACTGGGCCCCCGGGTCTTGCCCGCCCCCAGCAAACGCCGCATATGGCACCTGCAACCGCCGTCTTCACACTGCGCCACCGCACGTGCCCTGGTCGCCAGCCGCAACCAGCGTCGTCGGGCCCACGAGCCCCGCCCGCACCCGCGACGCCTCGCCGTCACTGCACGCCTGCACGTCCTGCGATACGCAGCGCGACTTCCCTCGTCCAGCTCCACCGCACGTGCCCTGGTCGCCAGCCGCAACCAGCGTCGTCGGGCCCACGGGCCCCGCCCGCACCCACGACGCCTCGCTGTCGCTGCACGCCTGCACGTCCCGCGGTGCGCTGCGAGACTTCCCTCGTCCCGCGTCGTCGCACGTGCCCGAACTGCCAGCCGCACCAACGTCGCCGAGCCCACGGGCCCCGCCCGCGCCCGCGACGCCTCGCTGTCGCTGCATCTCGTCGTCGCACGTCCTGCGATGCTCTGCCAGACGACCTCGTCCATCCAGCATCTGTGACGCGCGCGGGCCGCCTGTCGCACCACGTTTCCGAGCCTACGGGCCTTGCGCCCGCACCCGCCAAACGTGTCGATCCGCACCTCCCCGCGCGTCCCGCTGCGAGAAATTCTCCCGGCGTCCATCTCTTGGCTCGTCACGTCACACCATTTCCTCAAAACACTGGCATTTCTCTTCTTCCCGGTTCATTACTAATATACGTAACTTCGTACACCATAATTAACTTCTAAATACATCAAAATTAAATAATATTGCGCCACCGCTGTCACCATGTTGTGAATCAAACGACAGTTCGTTCATGACTAATTTATTTATCTTAGTACCCACATATTTCATACTTATATTTCATACTATACAACACTAATGAGGTCCGAGAGATCCGCCGTGCCCCCCAGGGGCGCAGCCAAGACCTCCGGAGATGGGGTCCGTCGCTGCGATAACGCGGCCCTGAGGGCCTTCGTCTCCGTCTGCAGCAGCGCCAGCTGTTCCCGCATCCTCTTGTTATCCTCTTTGAGGATGCGGATCTCCTCGGGCTCCGTGCGGGACTGGACTACTTCTGTCGCCTCCAGGATTTCCCTGCAGGCGGCATTCATCCTGCCCCACACGGCGCCCTTTAGGTTTCCGCATTTGGCGGCCTCTGTCATGATGGCTGCAGCGGCGCTGCGGGCCCTTTCCACCCATTCTGCACCAGGTGCAGTCGATGAATCTATGGGGCTGCGCTCCCTCGTGGCATCCCCTGTTGGCTTCTTGCCTTTTTTCCCTCTGGTGCCGGGGGCCGGGACAGCCGCGGGTTCCCTCCGGTACTCGGCCGCCGCGTCTGCCTCCCGCTCAAACTCCGCGAACTCAAGTTCGCGGAGCTTGGCTCCGGCCGCGGCATGCCCTCCAGTACTGCTGGTAAACCTCCCTCGACGGGCGGTGTTACCCTTGCACCCGTCTTCCGTTTCATCCCCTCTTAACCTTTTGCCGGGTCTCCTGGGAGCCTGCTCCTTCCCCTCCCGTACCACGGGCTTCTTTACCCGGACCTCGGGGAGGTCGTCCCAAAAGAGCTCTACCGATGGGGCGTCGCTTTCGCGAGCGCTATCATCGTCGGAGTCCCTATCGTATACCTGATCAGGCGTTGGATCCCTCTCAGGCATGTATGGGTAGACGCACGAGTGCGTCGTCCCCTTATCGGTATCCGTTATGCATGCCGTGTCATCCATCTTAAGCTTCTCAGAGTCAGTTGTGCGTTTGCCTTGGTCCGTCGTTTTCTTAGTGTCCTTGTCAGTTTTTGTTGCAAAATTCATAGTTGTTCCCACGAGTAAAAAGAACTACGCATTGGTAGTGGTGCCCGCAAGAACACCCTGGAAGACCCGGGTAGCCCGCCAGGGTATGGGACGCTAGTGACTGGTTTGGCGGCAGGAGGGACCACGCCGGCGCCAAAGCGCCGACGTGGTCCCACCCGCCGCCCACACCCACCAGCCGCTCGATTCGAGCACTCCGCAGTCACGCCCAAACTACGGAGATTGGGGTTTTTTATAGAGGTTTGGCATCCTCGCGGTCCGGCCAATTAAGGCAAGACCCCCGGCCCTGAGCCGTGAGACATGACCACGACACTCAGGGTTACGGTTTGCGGCGGTGGCAGGATGGTAGTGCCTGTCTGGTGACCGGACAACCCGATCCACCAGACCCGCCGTGTTGTCGGGTTATTCGCCATCGGCCAATAATGTCCCCGTAGAGACATTATTGACCGATGCCCAGGGTGCACCGTCCCGAACCTGCTAAGCTTACCCCCGGACGTATCCAGAAGGCAACCATAGCAGTAGGGCACACGAGGAGGTTACCCGACCTAGCACCCCAACCTAACCTTTTTTTTTTTTTTTTTTTTTTTACGTGTGGAAATGCTTTATGCATTCCCGGACCCCTCGGGGGAGGAGGCCAGGATATGTGGGAGTCTCCCTTATAGGGCATACCCACTAAAACCACACGGTGGCCATCTCAGGCACATGTAGTGACTCCGGGGTCGATGAGCTCGCTTCCGAAGCCACTCCAAGCGCCCCGCCGCTTTGCAGCGGCCCACCTCGGGGGGAGTGCTTCCTCCCCCCAGCACCCTCGCGGTGCTGCAGCAGCACGAGGCCACTCCGTGCTGCCGCTCTCCTCGGGGCCGCGTCAGATGTTATGGACGACCGAGGCCCCCGCCCCAGCCGCCCGCGACCCCGACGACCCCTTTTAGTCGGCTTGTACGACAGGCAGGGGATACCGTGGCTGTATTCCTCGCCCCAGCACACAGGGCCCACCCCAACCTAACCTAACCTAACCTAACTTTTTTTTTTTTTTTTTACGGAGTGGAAACGCTTTATGCGTACCCAGGGGGAAGATGGGTTATGTGGGACTCTCTCCCCAGTTAGAGCGATAGAGGAGCATACCCACTAAAACCACTCCGGCGTTTCACCCTCTTGGCCGTTTGGAGTAGGGGTGCCGTGGGATCCATTGGATTCTACCAGGACACCCCCCGGCCGCACCGGCCTAAGCCGATGCACCCGCGCTTTGGAGGAAAGGACCGTGAAACGCAACGGCCCTTCCCTCAGACGTGTGGAGCCTTAACGGTGGGTTTCCCCCGAATACCCACGACTCCACTGGGGGCTTGGCTTGCAGCGAACTGCGCCTGCGGTCAGCCCCTCTGTCTGCGCCGGGGCGGGTGCGCGCCGACACTGCCAACACGATGACAGTATCGGCGCGCACCCGCCCCGGGCCCCCTTCTGCGAGATGAGATTCTTGCAAAAGGGGGCCATGACCTCCCGCGACCTCTCGCTGCCCAGCATGGTCGCCGCTACGGCGTGCAGCGAGAGGTCACCCACCACTGCCGCCCTTCAAACATCCATCCCCTCCTCAGGACGTCTGGGGTCCGCCTCCGGGGTCCCTGTTGGGGGCGCCTGCCCTCTGGTAGCCGGCGGAGTGCACGCCCGTCCACCCATTACGTGGTCGGCCGGGCGCCTGGCGAGCTGGCACACTGCGCAGTGAGCCTTCACCTCTTTACACTCCGCCAGCTTGTGACCCGGCCTGCTGCACCGGATGCACAGGGCGCTTCTGTCCACTGATGGACAGAGCGCCCTCGTGTGCCCCGTGCCGAAGCACCGGAAACACCTCATAGCTGTCGGCACCATGGCTTTGACCCGGGCCGCAGACCACCCCACCTGGAGACGCCCCGCCTGGATTAGGGCGTTAGCCGCCGTGACCGGGCACTTTACTAAGGCCGTTCCAATTCCACCGCGGAGCACACGGATGGTCCCCACCTTGACCTGCGTGAGCAGGCACCGCCCCAGGTCCGAGACCGCTTTGCCCACCGCCTCCTGCGTCGCCGTCTCATTGAGGCCGGTGAGCTGGATCTCGGCCATTTTGACGGGCCTGTACACGCTGGCCACGTCCCCCACCAGGGCCTTGATCCTCGCGCAGAGGTCGTCGGCCCCCCTTTCTCTATTCTCGCCGGGGACCTCGAAAATACGGGCCCCCGTCGCCGTCTGCCGCAAGGTGACGTGCTGCAGCCCCACCTCGGCAAGGTCGAATGATGTGATCACCTTCCCGATGACCGCGGGATATGACACCTCAGCCTCGGGCTTGAGGGAGATCACTACGGCCGCCGTGTTGGGGGTAGGCAGCTTCTTTGCCCCTTGTGGGGGCTTCTTCTGCTGCACTGGAGGGGGCTTCCTCGACTGCACTGGCTGTGCAGCCTGGGATTTTTTCCCCTTCCCCTTCCCTTTGTCCTTGACCACGTCCACCCAAGGTCTTGGAGAGGGAGGTGGTGCACTCTGTGCAGAAGAGGAAGAGGGTCCCTGACCGCTCCCACTCTGTACTGAACCGTCAGGGGCCCGCCGCTCCTTGGGAGCGAGAGTCTGCCGGGTGGGCGTGGCAGCCGGCACTGGAGCAGCGTCGGTCGCGGCCCGCTGGCCTCGCTTGGCCGGGGTCTTGGAGGACCTGGCGGCCGGTGCTTTGGGAGCACCGCCCGTGTCCCGCTGTGACTGCGGAGTCGCAGTCTGGCCTGCCGCAGCCGCGTCCCTTTTGCGGTCAGCCTCCAGTGGGGGGCGGAGGATGGGCTCCGCTGGGAGTCTTTTAGCGAACTCCCCCAGCCGGACGTTCACCATTTCCCCCATCTCCCTAAACCTCTCGTGGATTACGTCCCCGAGGGACACGAACATATCCCTCTTGAGCTCACTAATGAGGTCCGAGAGATCCGCCGTGCCCCCCAGGGGCGCAGCCGAAACCTCCGGAGATGGGGTCCGTCGCTGCGATAACGCGGCCTTGAGGGCCTTCGTCTCCGTCTCCAGGAGCGCCAACTGCTCCCGCATCCTCTTGTTGTCCTCTTTGAGGATACGGATCTCCTCGGGCTCCGTGCGGGACTGGACTACCTCTGTCGCCTGCAGGATTTCCCTGCAGGCGGCATTCATCCTGCCCCACACGGCGCCCTTTAGGTTTCCGCATTTGGCGGCCTCTGTCAAGATGACTGTAGCGGCGCTGCGGGCCCTTTCCATCCAATCTTCACCGGTTGCAGTCTCTGAATCTAGGGGGCTGCGCTCCCTCGTGGCATCCCCTGTTGCCCTTTCAACTTTTTTCCCCTTGGTACCGGGTGCCGGTACTGCAGTGGGTTCCCTCAGGTATTCGGCCGCCGCGTCTGCCTCCCGCTCAAATTCCGCGAACTCAAGTTCGCGGAGCTTGGCTCTGGCCGCGGCCTGCCCTCCGTGCGTTCTGCCGGTGAACCTCCCTCGACGGGCGGTGTTAAGCTTGACCCCGTCCTCCGGTTCATCCTCTCTTGCCCTTTTGCCGGGTCTACTGGGAGCCTGCTCTTTGCGTTCCCGTTCCACGGGCTTTTTTATCCGGACCTCAGGGAGGTCGTCCCAAAAGAGCTCCACCGATGGGGCGTCGCTTTCGCGAGCGCTATCATCGTCGGAGTCTCTTTCAATTTCCTGGTCAGGCGTTGGGTCCCTCTCAGGCATATATGGGTAGACGCACGAGTGCGTCGTCCCCTTATCAGATTCCGTTGTGCTATAGCCAAGTCGTTGTGACGAGACGGTCGCGTCTGGACCCGTCACGTCCTCCCTTCCTACGTCAGTTTTATTAAGTTGATCCATTTTTATTCCCACGAGTACAAAAATGTCACACAGTAGTGACGGTGCCCGCAAGAACACCCTGGAAGACCCGGGTAGCCCGCCAGGGTATGGGACGCTAGTGACTGGTTTGACGGCAGGAGGGACCACGCCGGCGCCGAAGCGCCGACGTGGTCCCACCCGCCGCCCAAACCCACCAGCCGCTCGATTCGAGCACTCCGCAGTCACGCCCAAACTACGGAGATTGGGGTTTTTTATAGAGGTTTGGCATCCTCGCGGTCCGGCCAATTAAGACAAGACCCCCGGCCCTGAGCCGTGAGACATGACCACGACACTCAGGGTTACGGTTTGCGGCGGTGGCAGGATGGTAGTGCCTGTCTGGTGACCGGACAACCCGATCCACCAGACCCGCCGTGTTGTCGGGTTATTCGCCATCGGCCAATAATGTCCCCGAGGAGACATTATTAACCGATGCCCAGGGTGCACCGTCCCGAACCTGCTATGTTTACCCCCGGACGTATCCGAAAGGCACCCACAGCAGTAGGGCACACGAGGAGGTTACCCGACCTAGCACCCCAACCTAACCTAACCTAACCTAACCTAACAAAATAATGTTAACCTAACTAATTGAAACCTAACACATTTAAACCTAACAAATTGAATCCTAACAAATTAAAACCCAACAAATTAAACCCTGAACAGCAAGGGGGGGCCTTTGGCCCGGGACAAAGTTGAGCCTATGTCCCGGACCAAGGTTCGCCCAAGGCTGCTGGAGGGGGGGGAGCAACGGTTGCCTAGGGGCAGCCCTAACATTCGTATGCAGCCAGGGCCGGCGGGTATTCCGATGCAAGCAGTATACGATGGGTTCTCCCAGCGCCAACTATTCAATTTCAATTTGTTAGGTTTCAATTCAATAGGTATTAATTTGTTGGGTTTCTATTTGTTAGGTTTCAATTTGTTAGGTTTAAATGTGTTAGTTTTCAATTAGTTAGGTTTACATTAATTTGTTAGGTTTAAATTTGTTAGGTTTCATTGTAGTAGGTTTCAATGTGGTAGGTTTCATTTTGTTAGGTTTCCATTTGTTAGGTTTCAATTTGATAGGTTTTAATTTGTTGAGTTTCAATTTGTTAGGTTTCAATTCAATAGGTTTTAATTAGTTGGGTTTCAATTTGTTAGGCTTCAATTTGTTAGGTTTAAATGTGTTAATTTTCAATTAGTTAGATTTACATTAATTTGTTAGGTTTCAATTTGTTAGGTTTCATTGTAGTAGGTTTCAATGTGGTAGGTTTCATTTTGTTAGGTTTCCATTTGTTAGGTTTCAATTTGATAGGTTTTAATTTGTTAGGTTTCAATTTGTTAGGTTTCATTGTAGTAGGTTTCAATGTAGTAGGTTTCATTTTGTTAGGTTTCCATTTGTTAGGTTTCAATTTGATAGGTTTTAATTTGTTGGGTTTCAATTTGTTAGGATTCAATTTGTTAGGTTTAAATGTGTTAGGTTTCAATTAGTTAGGTTAACATTATTTTGTTAGGTTTCAATTTGTTAAGTCTCAATGTGGTAGGTTTCAATTTGTTAGGTTTCCAATTGTTAGGTTTCCAATAGTTAGGTTTCAATTAGTTAGGTTTACATTTTTTAGGTTTCAATTTGTTAGGTTTCAATTCAATAGGTTTTAATTTGTTGGGTTTCAATTTGTTAGGCTTAATATTCTTAGGTGTTAAATGTGTTAGTTTTCAATTAGTTAGGTTTACATTAATTTGTTAGGTTTCAATTTGTTAGGTTTCAATGTGGTAGGTTTCATTTTGTTAGGTTTTTATTTGTTAGGTTTCAATTTGATATGTTTCAAATTTTCAATGTGATAGACGGCTCCATACTAATATTTTTTTTTATTTTATGGAACTTGTTTAATTTTTTTTTGTTGTGCGTGTAGCTACCGTCGACCCGCTTCTACCGACACCACTCCCGTGCTCCTGGGGCACCGGGAACGCATAAAATCGCCCTCCCGCCCACCCTATTTTGCCTAGGTAAGTGCACAATCATATTGATAAAAAGTGAAAACGTGATATAACGTGTGAATCAGGAGCCTGCGCCGCGCCTGGCGAAGTTTGACGGAGGTGCTAAAACGCATTTTTAAACTGCTTTATATTGTGTGTTTAGTTGAAGTTAATACCTAGTTTAAATGGTATTTTATGTCTCTTGTCCGCGACTGCCGCTCGATGGCACTATAAGTAGTTTACAACGTTCTTGTTTTGTTACCCGGCGCGGGCTGCGGCGGGCGGCGCACAGTGGGCTGAAAATGAAGCTCCATAGACAGCTTCGCTCAAAAATCAAGTACCTACCTAATTTTGAAAAAAGATACATGCCATCGTATTCGATCGAATTTCACGTGTTAGATAGGGAAACTGATATCTGATTATTAATTATTAAATTAGTAAGCCTGTAGAAAAGTCATGATACGGCAGTATCATGACGTCTGCGAGAACTTCTTTGTGTTTTTTAAGGCATGTATTTAACCAGGCAGCTAAGTAATCGTATTTTGGTAGTACATTTTAGACTTTCGCGCTTTGTATTCATAATTATATAATTATTTACGGGTCTTACACACGAATAAGTTTTATTTACCTTGCCCGACGTTTCGACCAGGTTACACTGGCCGTGGTCACGAGCTGACTGGAGAGGCGAGCTGTCATTGTTGATCGCTGTGAGTAGTTTCTGAAACTACCCTCTGCTGATCTTGTATTATTGGAAAGTCCCGGCACACAACACTCACGGTATCCGCGGGTGTATTCGACGATAAGTCACGAGATTTAAGTTTATCGATCACTGGATTCCACGACGGTGACAATCTAAAACCATCTTCCCTATTAAAATTTTTGAATTTCTTGATTTCAATAGCTTCTCGCACTATCCGCGGATAGTAGTGGCGATCGGTGGACAGGATTTTAGGTTGGTGGAGCTCAATCCAGTGGTCAGTCCCAGCGTTAATGACGTGGTCCGCAATGGCTGACTTATACGTCTGGCGGTTTTTTACAGCTGCGATATGTTCTTTGACCCTTTCCGCGATCGTGCGTTTAGTCTGGCCGATATACGAACTACCACAGCTGCAATCTATCTTGTAGACACCTGGCGTCTGGTATGGGATCACATCCTTCGGTGTGCGTACATGACTGGCTACTTTGGAGAACGGAACATATACTGTCTTGATGGAGAGTTTATTTAAGGCAGATCCAATTTTGTCCGTCACTCCTTTCACGTATGGCATGAACGCTGGTTGTCTGCTCACCTCTGGATGTTTATCCTTTTTTAATTGACGTGGCCGTTGTTGACTCACTTTATAACCATTCACTTTTAGTACCTCCTGAACATGTGACAGTTCACCTTCCAGGTGTTCAGGGTCACAAAGATTATGGGCTCTGTTGGTTAAGGACGATACAACAGAGAGTAAGTGACGTGGGTGGTGATGTGAGGAGGCATGCAGGTATCGGTCCGTGTGTGTCGGTTTTCTGTATACAGAGTGTGCCAAAGACCCAGTCAGCTCGTGACCACGGCCAGTGTAACCTGGTCGAAACGTCGGGCAAGGTAAATAAAACTTATTCGTGTGTATGACCCGTAAATAATTATATAATTACGTATTTTGGTAGCTAAAAAAATAGAATGGTTGGTATCTAATTTGAGCATCATAATATTTAATTAATTAATTAAATTAAATATCTTAATTTTGGTTTCATTTTAATGCAGTTGTGGGACTCTTTTAATTATAGGCGGGAATCAAGTTTTTTTTGCAACTGAATTTATGTATGGGAGTCATTTTAAGGAGACCATTTTATTTTAAATAAGGGCATCTAATTAATTCACAATTGAAGTTCTTTTAAAATATTTGGGCAGCAAATAATGTAACATGTGCATTTAAAGTTTTCGTGTCAAGCAACTTCACTGAGCTCTCATTTAAAGGTAAAGAAGGGTACATAATTTAAGTTTTATAAGTTGTATTTTGTAACCGTAGGTTTTCCTAATAAAATAAAATAAATAAAAAATGACTTGTATTCAAATTGTAAAATATAATTATTGTGTTACATAGAGTGCACATATACCCACCCCACATATGCACATATACACACCCAGTGCGGGGGTGGATTTCACATGCGTCGTATGGAGGTTGTCTCGCAATGTTTTGCTTCACAATTTGAGAGCAATCAATAAATGTAGTTCAAAGCACATTCAAAGTGACCATCATAGTGTTGTTGTGAGCACCCAGTGCCAGTGCCAGTGCCAGTGCCAGTGTTACAATTATATCTGAGTACATACATACTTGTTATATACATATATCGTAGCAAACTGTAAGTCGTTAACTATTAAGTACCTACGAGTAGGTGCAGAAGAGTGTACAACAACTATATAGGTACCTATACATATACTAGGTATATATCTGATGCCGACAAACGGCTCCGGAGCTCTGCCAAGTGTGATCTGACCACACCACACTGCCATCACGCCCATAGGTAAATAGGTAGGTACACAAATAAATAAAAATGTTGAAGTAAAATTGTATTTATTCAAAGAAAAACTATTCTATTCTATTCTATATCGACTTGACAAATGATACAACCGTGGCGTTTATTACAATCGTAGGCGCGGGTTGTTGCGTGGGCGTCATGCTGGGGGCGGCCTCCGCTCGTGCGACGCACACCACCTACACACTACACTAGCAAGCGAGCAGCTACACTACATGGTCCATGCACTAGTGTCCTGGCCGGCGGCACCATCAGCGCCGGCGCTTGTCGGCGGCGGCGGCGGCGGCGGCCGGCGCCGCGGGCGGCGGGCGCGCGGCCCGCAGCCGCCGGCGCGCGACCAGCAGCGCGCCCGCCAGCGCGGCCAGCAGCAGCGCCGCGGCCGCCGCGCCCGCCGCCACGCCGCGCAGCCGCCCGTACTCGGGCACGCGCAGCGCCGCGCCGCCGCGCGCCGCGCCGCAGCGCACGCGCGCGCCGTACCGCCCGCCCTCCGCCACGTCGCTCACTGCGCACACAAGCAGCGGTCAGGGAGCGAGCGCGCGCGCGCGACGAGCCCGCGTGTGGCCAGCGATGGACGCACCGAGCGCGTAGTCGTGGTGCGTGTGCACGGCGGCCAGCAGGCGCGCGCCGCCCCCGGCGCCCGGCCCGTGCTGGTACCAGCGCACGGTGCAGCGGCCGCGCTGCGCGGGCGCGCGCTGCCAGCGCACCAGCGCGCCCGAGTCCACCAGCCGCGCGGTCACGCGCAGCTCGCCCCCCGCCCCCCCCTCCTCCTCCCCCTCCTCCTCCGCCCCGCTGCCCTCCTGGTCCTCCTCCCCCTGCGGCTCGGTGGTGGCGGCCGCGAACGCCGTCTCGCCCGTCTCCTCCGTGTCCGGATCTGAAACCGAACAATATGACGCGGCCGCCGGGCGCGGGGCGCGGGGCGCGGGGCGCGGGGCGCGGGCGGCGGCCTGGGGTGGGGGGTGTTACCGAGCGTGCGCACGTGCACGGGCCGGCTGAAGAGGCCGTCGCCGATGTGGTCCTGCGCCAGCACGCGCAGCTCGTACTCGGTGGCGGGGCGCAGGCCCACGAGCGTGGCGTCGGTCACGCCGCGCGACAGGATCTTCATGGTGCGCCAGTCGGTGACGGCGCGCTCGCGGTACCACACCGTGTAGTCCACCTCCACGCCGCCGCCGCCGCCGCTGCGCCCTGCGGGGGGAGGGGGCGAGGCCGGGTGAGTGCGTGCGTGCGTGCGTGCGTGCCGGGGTGGGGGGGGGCGCGCACTCACCCGGCAGCCAGGCGAGGTGTATGGCGGTGGGCGCGGGGCGCGCGGCCAGGCCGTGCGGCGCGCGCGGCGGCACGTTCTCTATGAGCAGCTCTGTCTCTGCGCTGACGGCGGCGGCGTCGTTGCGCGCCGTGCACACGTACACGCCGCGGTCCTCCTCGGCGACGTCGGCGATGGTGAGGTTGCCGCCGTCGAGCGAGTGCCGGCCCGCGGGCAGCGCGGCGCCGTCCTTGCGCGTCCACTCGAGCGCGGGCGGGGGGTGCGCGGCGCGCGGGGGCGGCGCGGCCGCGCACGGCAGCGTCAGCGCGGCGCCCAGGCGCGCCAGGTGCAGCGGCGGCGGGCGCGCGGCCAGCGCGGGCGGCCGCTGCACGCGCACGCGCACGCGCGGCGACGCGCCCTGCGAGCCCAGCGCGTTGTACGGCGTGCACGAGTACTCGCCCTCGTGCGACTCGTCCACCTGCGTCACACAGCGCGGGCGCACGTCAGCGGGCGGCGGGCGGCGGGCCGCGGGCGGCGGGCGGCGGGCCGCGGGCGGGGGGCGGGGGGCGGGTACCTCGTTGAAGAGCAGGCTGCCGTTGCGGCTGTAGAAGACGCCGGGCACGTTGTAGGGGTCGAACAGGAAGCCGTCCTTCTCCCAGCGCAGGTTGGTCAGCGGCGGGTTGGCGCTGAAGTGGCAGTCGAGGCTGGCGGGCCGGCCGTGCGGCAGGTGCCGCTCGCTCGGCGCGTACACCACCTTCGCCTTGTCTGTGGGGGGCGGCGGGCGGGGGGTGAGCGGAGTGTTGCGGGGCGGGGCGAGGCGGGGGTGGGGGCGGCGCACTCACACTGCACGTCGAGGAAGGCGGCGGCGCTGCGGTGCGGCGCGAGGGGCGCGGGCGCGCGCACGGCGCACGAGTAGCGGCCGAGGTCGGCGCTGGCGGCGGCGCGCAGCACGAGGCTGCCGTTGGGCTCGGGGCGCGCGTCGAGCGGCTCGCCGTCCCGGTACCAGCGCACCTCCCACTCGGCGCTCTTGGGCCGGCACTCGAGCTCGGCGCGCTCGCCCTCCAGCACGGTCACGTTGACGGGCGGCGTCACGATGAGGTTGCCGCCTGCGGAGGGACGGGGGCGGGGGCTGTAGCCGGGTGGGTGGGGGCGGGGGCGGGGGCGGGCGCGCAGCACGCTCTACGCACCGTCCACGTGGAGGCGGTGGAAGGTGCCGTTGTTGCGCGCGGGCGGCGTGCGGTTGGGGAAGGTGACGCGGCAGCGGTAGAGGCCGGCGTCGGCCTCGCGCACGGCGCTCACGTTGATGGCGCCGCCGCCGCCGCCGCCGCCCGCGAGCCGCACGCGCCCGCCCCAGCGGGCCGCCACCGCCGGCGCCGCGTCGCCGCTGTACCACGAGAAGATGGTCTCGCCCTGTCGGAACACACGCGCGACACACACCCTACATTAGGCGAGCGATGCACACTACGTCGCGCCTCCCGCGCACTCCCACGCACTCCCACGCACTCCCACGCACGCCACAGACAGGTGGCATGTAAAGTATTTCCTGGTTGGACATATAAATGCTAGAGGTGGTTATATTATTTGTCACAGACCGGAGGTACAGAGGATTATAAAATAGTGTCGTAATTAAATAATAGGACGGTATGACCCCCCCACTATCGTGGGGCCACACAGGCACGAGGCCGCGTCGTCGCCAGGATGCTGGCTAAATACACGTGTCCAAGATGAATCATGGCGTATGATGATGACCTACTTAGTGAGCTTGTTGTGTTGTGTATCGTCAGCGGTAGTTGGAGAACAACCAGTAGCTGGCCGCGCGCCGGTGTTTGTTCGTGTCGCGCGCGACCTTTACCGGATGATGACAATTCCTCGCGCTCCACCCACCGATATTGTTGTAGGTACCTACCTACCTGCACTCATCGTCATACGTCACTCACATGATTCGGTCTCTCATACCGTGCCGGCCGGCCCTTCGACGTCCACCGTTGGCCATAGGCCTCGCCGATGACCGAGACTCACGTCTTTGTCCCACTGCAGGTGGTAGGGGATCTCGTTGCCGAAGGGGAAGTCGAGGTGACAGCCCATGAGCACGTGCCCGCCGACGGCGGCGCGCAGGCGCGGCGCGTCCGGCGGCGGCGCGTCCGGCGGCGGCGCGTCCGGCGGCGGCGCGTCCGGCGGCGGCGCGTCCGGTGGCGGCGCGGCCGCGCACAGCGCCGCGCACGCGCACAACAGCGCACCCGCGCGACCTGGCATGGCTGGCTGTCTGTCTGTCTGGCGCACGACACGCGCGGGAGGGAGTGACGGCCGGTCGGCGGCGGCGCGCGCGGCCAATTGGCCGGACCTAACTCCGTGCATCTAACTCATCTAATAGAGTTAACGCGGGCGCGGGCGCGGGCCCCCACCCCCCCGCGCCCGCGCCCGCGCCCGCGGCCGCAGGAAGCGCCGCAATTATCCGTGTCGTCCACACGATGTCCGCCGCGCGTGTATTGTTCCCACACAATGCGCCGCCCGCCGCCCGCCCGCATGTACCGCGACCTCGCCTCGGGCCGCACCCGCCCCCCCCCCTCCACACAAGTACCCTATATTGAGGGAACCCACCTCTCTGAATCGGAAATCGAACCGGACAAATGTAGAAAAAACACACCTGTATTTTTGAAATGCACTGCTGGCAGCACAGTGCAGTGGCAGTCGAGTCCCTGCACCGACTCCACGCCACGATGACGGGGGTTTTGTACAATTGAATGCAGTTTAGCTTCTTTTTATTTTATTTATTTAGAAACTAGCTGTTGCCCGCGACTGTATTGCTCATAAGACTTCTCATATCAATTTTAATTAAATGTGTATTTTTTAAACTGATACAGTAGGTACAGTATGAGCAAAACCATAGGAGATACAGGGAAACTGTCTTAGGATCCTTTAGGTATTTTTTCGTGATAACAATTTTGACATAGTGATCGGAGCAGCTGGAGTTCAGGTGGCATGCATGAATAAGTAGTAAGTAGGTACCTAAGTACTTTGCACTATCAGATTTGCAAAATGACGTTCCATATGAAGAAAAAAGATTTCATGTAAAAAGTAGAAGTCTTTATTTATTATGCAAAGAGTACTAACATATGAAGATTCGATACCATTTTTTGATCTGGTGGTACTATCACGGGCAACGCACCGATGTTATTACGATTTTCTAAGTTCTCGGGGGTGCTGAATCTCAGATTATTTTTTGTTGTGTTCGTAATTGTTTATTTGTAGGTTTGTTTGCGGGTTGGTTTGCGGGTTATTTTGTGGGTTTGTTTGTGGGTTTTTTCGCGCGTTTGTTTGCGGGTTTGTTCGCGCGTGTCGCGCGTTTATTCCCGCGGTAGTTCGCGGGTTGGTTGACTGGTTGGTTCGCGCGTTTGTTCGCGGGTTGGTTGATTGGTAGTTGGTTCACGCGTTTCGCGCGTTTGTTCGCGCGTTTGTTCACGCGTTTGTTTGCGGGTTGGTTGATTGGTTGGTTCGCGCGTTTGTTCGCGGGTTGGTTGGTTGGTAGCTGGTTCGCGCGTTTGTTTGCGGGTTGGTTGATCGCGCGTTTGTTCGCGCGTTTTTTTTGCGGGTTGGTTGGTTCGCGCGTTTGTTCGCGGGATGGTTGGTTGGTAGTTGGTTCGCGCGTTTGTTTGCGGGTTGGTTGGTTCGCGCGTGTGTTCACGCGTTTGTTTGCGGGTTGGTTGATTGGTTGGTTCGCGCGTTTGTTCGCGGGTTGGTTGGTTGGTAGTTGGTTCGCGCGTTTGTTTCCGGGTTGGTTGGTTTGTTCGCGCGTTTGTTCACGCGTTTATTTATTTATTTTGTTTTGGAAGACCCAACAGCTATAATAACAAATGATCGTAACTAAAGTATATAATACGAGGCCAATTATAGGTCTCCACAGATAGCAATAGTTTAAGCATCAATAAAAAATAAATACAGTCAGCACTTAACGGACACGCATAAAAACGAAGTAAAACAAAAACAAAATAAAGCATCACCTACCTATTTACTTACACAATATTTTCTATTATTCGCCAAAGAATGTTTGTCTAAGTAGTCGCCTCGCCCGCGCCGACGCAACGCTAGTGTTAAACAGATCTATGTCTAGTTCACCGGCCACTGCCAGCTTGTTAAAGTTGTTGCTATATGAATGTATTTTGCCTGTAGTTGGTGGACGCAAATGGTACATCTATCAGGGCATTCCGCCTGAGGGGCTTGGCCGGGGCTCGAATACCGATCTGGGATAGGACAGTCCATATTAGTCGAGGCCAATTTTAAAAGGAAGGTCAGGTCGGCTATCTCCCGTCGTTTGTCGAGGGGCAGCAAGTGGTGTTTCCTACATAGGGTGAGATAGTTTTCCGACTTGTAACAGTCCTTAATGCGGTAGCACAAATACCGAATAAATTTTTTTTGAACATTTTCGATACGTGTGACATAAGTGCCGTATCTAGGGTTCCAGATCTGCGATGCGTATTCCAGATTGCTACGGACAAAGGTACAGTATAGAATTTTTAATGTTTTGGCTTTAACAAATTCTTTAGAGCTACGCATCACAAATCCCAGAGCCTTCGAAGCTTTTGCCACAATGCAGTCGATATGTGTGTCGAATAGAAGCTTAGAGTCGTGGGTGCATGAGGCCAAGATCGCGCACTAAGTACTCCTTATGCAGTTGTTCCCCCTTCAGTTTGTAGTCAAACAGTATTAAGTTGCGTTTCCGACTGTAGGTTATGGCACTACACTTTGAGGGGTTGAGATCAAGATGATTCAGTTCACAGTACTCTTCCAGTCGACAAAGGTCAGACTGCAATGCTTCGGCGTCGGCTCTACATGAAATTGTAGCGTATATTTTCATGTCATCCGCGAAACATAATAGACGAGAGGTCCGCAGACAGAGATCAATGTCATTAACGAAAATCACGAACAGCAAAGGACCGAGCAAAGAACCCTGCGGTACGCCGCTAGGGATAGAAACCCATCCAGATATGTAATTATTGACTACTACCGCTTGCGACCGATTGTCTACATAAGAAGAAAACCACCTAAGTAAGTCCCCACTTATTCCAACCTTTTCAAGTTTTATTAATAATGTACTATGCTGGATTCGGTCGAACGCTTTGCTGTAGTCAGTGTAAATGACATCTACCTGATGCCCGCGGTCCATGGCCTCGGTTAAGGAAGAGTTGAGTAACACAAGATTAGTTACTGTTGACCTTCCCCTCAAGAAGCCATGCTGGGAGGAGCTGAACGAGTTTTGTAAAGCTGGGTAAACCTGATTATATATGAGCTTTTCAAAGACTTTGGATACTATACATAGTTTAGAGATTGGTCTATAATTTGTTACCTCAATTTTAGGGCCCTTTTTATGAACTGGTGTTATATAAGCTTGTTTCCAAACCCTAGGAACAGTCCCCGCAGCTAACGATGCCCTAAAAAGAATGGAGAGAGGGACAGCTATCGTCTCAGCGCAGCCTATTAGAAAGCGAGCTGGTAAGTCGTCGGGCCTAGCAGACTTGGACGGATCCAATTTGAGTAAGAGTTGAGACACTGCTTTAACACCGACATGGACAGACGAGATGCCTGAGGTTGTTCTTCGTGGGTTGGTTGGTTGGTTGATTGGTTCGTGGGTTGGTTGGTTTGAAGTATTGCATGCACAGCTCAATAGTATGTCATGTAGCCTTCTTTTCAAACGCGAACTGAGGTCGCGGGGCCCGGGGGCGGGGGTCTCCTAGTTTTTTTTTAAATTTGTTCACAGTATAGACACACGATTTCTACTCCTTTATTATAAGTATAGACAAAGGCATGTTTTCTCTGAGTAAAGTTTGCTATCTTCAATATTTAGGGTACTGGAGGGATTCCTGTCCAGGACCAGGAGATAGTGTTAGCGAGGCGATGGCGCGCGCCTGGTGTCCTGCGGGCTGCGCGTGCGGTGCGGCAACGAGCCGCGCCCCGCGCCCCGCGCCCCGCGCCACTCGAAATGAACACGCAGTCGCACGTGAGGCACATATCGCTTTAATGTTATGAGTCACGTCATAAACAATAATAATACTATAGTAATATAAAATGTCTTACAATCTATTTTAATATTATATATAATTTTGGAATATATTGTAATGGGAATCATAAGTGAGCGGCGGCGGCGGCGCTCAGCCCTGCATGATGAGGTGCACGAAGTTCTCGTAGTTGATGTTGCCCTGCGAGTCCTCCTGGCCCTGCAGCAGCTGCTCCACCTACGCACAGCGAGCACGGGCGGGGTGAGTGAGTGGGTGAGTGAGTGGGTGAGTGAGTGAGTGAGCGAGTGATGGATGGATGGATGGAGCGCGCACCTCGTCGTCGCTGAGCTTCTCCCCGAGCGTGGCGAGCAGGTGCCGCAGCTCGGCCGACGAGATGAACCCGTTGCCGTCCTTGTCGAAGTGCCGCAGCCCCTCGATGAAGTCGTTGGCCGTGTCGCCGCTGCGCGCCTTCGATATCGCCTGCGCACAAACCACCGACACGAGTGAGACAGGGCGCCGGGCGCCCGCGGGCGGGCGGGCGGCCGGCGCGGTGGAGCGGGGGGACGCACCTGGTAGATGGGCAGGAACACCTCGAAGGAGATGCGCTCGTCGGGCTTGAGGTGCAGCGTGCACTTCTTCACGTCCGACTCGGTGGGGTTCTGGCCGAGCGCGCGCAGGGCGTCGCCGATCTGCGCCACGTGGATCTTGCCGTCGCCGCGGGAGTCGAACAGCTGGAACGCCTCCTGGAACTCTGAACAACCACATTTGTAGTAAGTACACACACTGATAGCCACCAATATCCTTGTTCTGATAGTAGATGAACAGACCTGTCTGCAGTTCGAGGGTTAGCAATGAACCTGTCCTGACAGTACCACATGAAAGACAGAACACTCTATTATAGCCACTCCATGAGGTCCAGCTTGAAAATAACTGACTGACTGATTAATAACTGAATAAGTAGTAAGTTAGTAATAATTGTTATCAAATGTCATTAGTTGTAATGATGAGCACAAATATAATAAAACATACACATAAATTTAATAATGAACAAAAATATTGATGTATAATATTAACTCAGACCGCCCGGACATCCGAGCTTGATGCAGTAATTAGCAAGAGCTAGCCCCAGCACGGGCTGCACGGTCCATCGGGGCTTCTCTGGACACACACTATCTGGAGATGCTGTATGTCTTGCTCGGCTCTCGTATTGTGTTACTAAGATTTTGTGTAAAATTGTTCATCTATTTTGTAAGCAACAATAAACAATTGTATTACAAATATATGTTGTGCAGCTAGCCAAATTGAAAACATGTATGGTTTGTAGGTGATGAGTATAATTTGTGTAATAATATCGGCTTTTATCAAAAATACAAAACTTCCTTTACTTCTTTATAATATTCAAAAGTGCACATAATGTCAAGGTGAAGCTGACCATATGGAAGCTGAACACATGATGATTGTGGCAATAACTACACCCCATTATCAAGTTTGGTGGCTACATAACATTAGTCCTTTGACGGGGCATAATAATAACATTGTAAAGTTGATTCATGTCTGTTTGTGTGCTGGCTGCGGCCAGGAGTTACCTTCGACGGAGGTGAGGCGCGGGCGGGCGCCGGCGGGCGGCTCGTGCGGGAACATGTTGCGGCCGGCGGAGGGCGCGACGCGGACTGCGCTCGCCGCCGCCACCAGAATGGCTTTTAGTGCAAACCTTTTATGGAAACTAGGGCGCTTGCAACAGCTGCCGCTTTCGGTAAAGACGTTGATTGACTGACGTGTGTCCGTGTGTGCGTGAGTGAGTCAACGCTGCGCTGTCGCGAGCAGCGAGTCGCGTCCGCACTCCGCCGCCTCCGCCCGCACATACCTATACACCAGACAGCCACGGTAACGGACTGGCCGCGGCCCTTCGATCCTCTATACACATGTTATTAAACTGTATTAGGTACTCACCTGCCAATTGATCTTCCGTATATCCCGCCTGCAACAAAACAAACAACAGGATGTAGGGCACAGCCATTAATTTCATCGTGATTGCTATTAAATTAATGAGATATGCTTACCATTTCTGGAAAATTTAACGTAGGTAAATGATCTTATGTTTTATAACATAAATTTCTAAAATGATGAATCACAAAATCACAATAGAATTTCATTCGACCAAAAACCAGGCCGTAGGAAAATTTAATCTCTTTGAAACCAAACCAACAGTTGTGTTGAGTTTTGGTTGAGTGAGTTGATGAATTGATGACGTTTTCTTCGTGCATGTCAATCAGAGATGATGTCAATCAACAGATCTGAGATCAACAGGTTTGTTTTTGTTTGATTTGTCCCTTATTGAGGACGGGCAAGGGAAGCTTTGCTCATACAGCCCTGTCTTATTTAAAGTATTATTTCTTATATTTATTTAAACCGGCGGTTACAGCACGGCCTCCACAAAAACAGAGCACGACTAGAGTTTAGTCGGCGATTTTCAATTAAACCGCAGCACGGCCTCCACGAGGGCACAACCTAGTGCCATTCGGGGATCCACACTGCAGGTTCATGTCCGCATTAAACCGATAGTAGGTTTAATGAAGAATAACAAGGGACATATGCTATCTAATTTGTGCAAGGGACATTTTGGAACGATCCGGTAGAGTCGTTACACGCTTTTATTTAACTATCCCGCACAATATACACTTTAATAGGCACTTGTTGGATATAAAACTAGGTATCACAAATATACACCAAAATCTACAATAAACATTTTTTGGAAAACTAATCAAAAACGACAACCATCTCTGACAAAATCCCGCCAAAAAGCCTCTTAATTTTTTAGAATTTATCCCTAGAAGTGAAAGGCAATGGGTCTCTACCCATACAGCCATATCGTCAGTTTAATTCTTTTGTGTCTTCTTTAGTTCAAGTTCTAGGCCGGAGTCAAGTCTTCTTTGTTTTATTTTCTTCATGTCTGAATTCTATAGTACTTAGTACGTAATAGTTCCAAGTCGTTTTAAATGTCGTTCACAGTTGAAGGAACAAAATCATTTAGTAATCTCTATTTTTCAAAAGTTGTTTATTATTTTCCTGGTTGTGGCTTCAATCGTCTTTGGTCGTCTGTGCTCTATACGTTTCCGATTCATATTCAATACGTGAAAAAGACGGATACGTTTTAGCTCCGTCTTGGCCGTAGTAGTAAATGTATATGTATACGCTTGTGCACTCATCTGTTTCCGATTCACATTCAATTCGTGTTTGATATGTGTTTGATCCGTTTTTTCAAGGATGAAGTTTCTTTTTTTAAATAGTTATACAGCTTTGGAAACGAGTCCTTTTTAACCAATCTTTCTCTTCACTTATAATTGGTTTTATTAAATTACTTTCTAGGTGTAGTGTGTAATTACGTATTGTATCTGATAAGTGGGTAAATGATAATAAATCAGTCTTGGTTCAACCTTTGTTTCATTGACAACATTAAGTTACAGCAAAAATATTTTTAAATAAACAAATTCTTTGAAAATAGTGTTTTTTTTTGGTTCGACGACGACTGGTTCTACCAATGTCATGTGTGTGTTTTTGTTTATGGTGGCAGTCAGCATGTACATAGAGAAGTTTCTCTGTGGTTCGTATTTCAGAACGATAGTCAGCCATTGATCTTTTCTTTTTTCAAAAAAAAAAAGTGGTGAACCACGATGCCAAATTGCCATGGCGGCGCGGTCGTTCGGCCTCGACCGGGACAGCAGACAGCGAGGCCGTCAGTGCAGCGATTGGAGGAGGATAGGAAAATGGGGTATTGGATAGAAAGGTTAGTGCCGCAATTTATTCATGTCGTAGCTATCATTTCGTACAACGGTTTTTAATTTTGTTTAAATTTAAATGAACTTTAGTGCATATTTCTGCACTTTCGGGTGATTATCTGGCGTTATCTGATGAGGTGGAAAAAAGTCGCGGCGTTCGGCACTTGCTCGCTTTGTTCGCCGATCTCCACGTGCCTGCCGCCATTTAACATCGTTTTATGCTAAATTTACACCGATCGTTCTGATTTTTGTTGTAAAGATCAGCAGCGAAGCCGGATTATCGAGCATGAGCTTATTTTGGAGTATCAACTAGTGAAATATGCGAAGCAATTGACCGCTCGCCACCTCGCGGCGTGCGCGGTGGGCCCGCGGGCCGGCGCCCGCGGTGCAGTCGCGTAGGGTTGGTTGGTTGGTTGCGTGGGGGCGAGCGTGACGCGGGCGCTGGTTGCAGGTGAGAGGCGGCGGCATGGCTGCGGGCGCGGCGAGCGCGGCGGGCGCCGGTGGGGAGTTCGTGGAGGGCTGGCTGGTGGCGCAGGTGCTGGGCGAGGGCGCGTACGGCGAGTGAGTACAGCCACGCACACACACACACCCAGCCTCCCGTGTTACCCATGATTGGTAAGATTCAAGAGAGATTCAATTGATTGATTCCCATTTCATTCGACAAGTGTATGATTGCAAACTTTTAAAATCAATTTCTGTACCTACCTATTACCATTTACCTACCTAGTAAAGTCGTTAGAATTGTAAAATAAACCAGTAAGGCAGCTAGCTATACGCACTGCTTCTGTAAGTGTTCCTTGCTGTGTGCCAGTTCCAGAGTGACCCGAAGGATTCACTCATACCATTACATTTAAATAATTACATAAATTTATTATTTTTGCAGCCTTATGTAATCCTTATGATGAACTCTGACAACCAAGCCTTTGGTCATATTGAGACCAAATTTGGAACTTATGAGTTTTAATTAATTTGAAATCGAACTATTATCTATAGTTTCTTGGTACCTTCAAACCGAAAAGTAGCTGTCATACAACAAAAATTAATTTTTTTTTCTCAAAAATGCCCCTAACGATTTTGATGACACTTTGTGCGTCATAGTGTTTTTTGTCTATGACAGTTAAGTAGTACTCATTGGTCTGCTAAAAAGCTAGTATGTATGGTTCCCCTACAAACAAAATTGAAACTTGCTATTTACTCACAAATGAACTGAATTGCCATGTATTATGAATATTGGTATACAGGGTGGTTTTCAGATGCCACCTGTAATGGGGTGGATTTCTGGAATAATTCAAGAAAAGTACCTACCCTAAAAATTGAAGTTAGCAAATTTTACGCAAAGGAAACATTCCTTTATTTTCAAATTTAAGTAAATCTGCTTTCAAAGATTTTTAAGAAACCACCTGTCTGAGTCGGGAATCGAACCGGACAAATGTGTAAAAAGTGCACCTGTGGTTTTATGACACTAATCGAGAAGGTCAATCATGAAAATTATTTCCTTACAAGTAACATAGTATCTTAAATTAAAGGAAGTTCATGAAATTTAATATTTAAATAAAAAATGTGTTCAGTGAAAATAATATTAAATTTTTCCCTGACATAAACTTGACTTTTTAGAAAGACATTTTAATACTTTTTAATTATTTAAATGTTAAATTTCCTTACTCTGGCTAGAGCGACCCGGCTATTAGCACCATAGAAACGGGAGCGTACCGAGCTTTTTCCGTGTTCTGTGATTAGCACATTAGCAGGCCGATGGTGCGGGGCGGCGCGGGGAGGCGCGGGGCGGTGCCGACGCGGAACTAGATACGCGCTGCAATTTAGACAGAAAAACTAGTGGCTAGATCGCGCGCCGCCGTGTCCTTGAGGGTTGATCCACCTCGCGCCGCCCGCCGCCCGCCGCCCGCCGCCCGCGCCCGCGCCGCATTGTAGTGTAGTGTGATGTGGTTGTGCGCGCAGGGTGCGGCTGCTGGTGCACGCGCGCACCGGCGCCGCCGTGGCGCTGAAGGCGGTGCGCGGCGGCGCGGAGGGGGCGGCGGCGGGCGAGGCGGGCGCGGCGTCGCGCGAGGCGGCGCTGCACGGCGCGCTGCGGCACGCGCACGTGGTGCGCTGCCTGGGCGCGCGCGCGCACGCGGGCGCGCACTACCTGTTCCTGGAGTACTGCGCGGGCGGCGAGCTGTTCGACCGCATCGAGCCGGACGCGGGCATGCCGCCGGCGCGCGCGCGCCGCTACTGGCGGCAGCTGGCGGCCGGGCTGCGCTACCTGCACGCGCGCGGTGTCGCGCACCGTGACATCAAGCCCGAGAACCTGCTGCTCGACCACCGCGACCACCTCAAGATATCCGACTTCGGCCTGGCCACGCTGTTCAGGTACGTCGCCGCCACCACCAGCCGCCAGCACCGCCCGGCGCCGGCTCGTGTGTTGTATGTACGTATGCATGTTGCAGGCACGGCGCGCGCGAGCGGCTGCTGGCGCGCGTGTGCGGCACGCTGCCCTACTGCGCGCCCGAGGTGCTGCGCGCCGCGCGACGCCCGTACCGCGCGCCGCCCGCCGACCTGTGGGCCGCCGCGCTCGTGCTGCTCGCCATGCTCGCCGGCGGTGAGTGCAACCAACCAACCAACCAACCAACCAACCAACCACCACGTCTACAAGCCTCGTTTGCTTGTTTATATTGTTATTTTTATTGTGGTGCATGTTTATTGTTTAGGTGCGTTACCGTGGGACGGAAGGCTCTCGGCCCGCGGCGCGGCTCGCATCTTTGGTATCCTAGCTGTAGGCGTGTCTTTGCCTAAAGTTATGGTACCGAAGTTACGAGCGGCGCCACCCGCTCCGGGCGCGCGTCGGCGGCGGCGGCGACGGCGGCGAGCCGGCCTCGCCGGGCGGTCTGGACTGACGGGCGCGTGTTTGTGTCGCAGAGCTGCCGTGGGAGCGCGCCAGCCCAGAGGACGCGCGCTACGCGGCGTGGAGCGCGCGGGCGGCGGCCGGCGGCGGGGGGGGCGAGCCGGCCGAGGGCCCGTGGCGCAAGCTGTGCGCGGGCGCGCGCGCGCTGCTGGCCCGCGCGCTGCACCCGCTGGCCGCGCACCGCGCGCCGCTCGACGAGCTGCTGTGCGACCCCTGGCTGGCGCCGCCCGCGCCCGCGCCGCGCGCGCACTACGGTGAGTGGAGCCCTGCGCGCTGCCCGCACGCGAGCGGCCGAGGGCCGCCGTGTCAGGTACTAGGTGACTCTGAGTGGCTCTAGTCTCAGAGCTGCCTCGTGCCTCAGCACGGCGCGCCCCGCTGCCCGCCGCCGCCCGGCGCCCGCGCCGCCCGGCGCCCGCCGCCGCCGCCGCCGCCGCCCGCCCGCCGTCCGCCGCCGCCCGGTGCGGCGCTTTGGCGATTTAGCTCCATGACGTGCCCCAGCTCATAAAGCTAGATTACCAAAGCACCGCGCCGCGCGCCCCCGCTCGGACCACGGCGACAAGCACGTGGTTACACAACAATATCACTTATTTAAACATCAGGCTCCTCACTAACCGGAAGGACGAGGGCGTCGGGCCGCGTCCGCCGCGCCAGCCAGCGCGGGCCGGGTCGGTGTTGGACTTCACATGCGCCTAAGAATTCCTTCTCCGGCGTATGCATTTTATTTTCGACCAGTAATTTTTGTAGCGGTCAGTCTATCCATCGTAATAAAAATGTTGGGTTTAAAAGTTAGTTTGAGTCTCCTCATTGGCTGCAAAATGTATGGGATAAGTTTTTGCGATTTCTGACTTTTCTAGTAGTCTAACCTCAGTTGGTCCAATAGATTTTTGATCTTTATAAGAAACGGGATCGATTGACATAAAAAAAGTTTTATGTCAATCTAAACAAAAAAAATTTTTTTTTTCAAAATTGTAAATGCAGATCAAAATGTCTCAAAAAGTTGAGAAGTAGTACTATTATATATTCTGTGGTTAAGGACAGTCTCTCTCTCTCTCCGAGTGCAACGGTTATGCTACCTGCCCTTACCGCCCCATCCATGCTGTATATGTGGAAGTATTGTAATAGCGTAAAAGTTTTTCCAATTTACGCAAAAATGTGTTCTATCATACACATACCGAAAAACCAAGTACCTCAATTCCGTCCATCCGTCCGTCCGTCACGCTTGGCTCCGGAGACTAAACCTTTAGTCCGATTGGGACAAAAGGTTGTTCAGTTTACCGCGGTAAAAAGTAGCCTATTTTTATTTACGTCAGTTTACCTAAATACCAAATTTCACGTTTTTAACTTTTAAAAATGACGAACTTTCATACAATCTTTGCACCCCTATTTCACCCACTCCAGGTTTTTTTTTTTTTAAACCCTTTCTAAGGTGATGTCAGAGCTATAAGAGGAACCTTTGTGCAAAATTTCAAGTCTCTACGGTCAGTGGTTTGGGCTATGCGTTTCAAGTGGCTGTGCGTTTCATCCCCTATTTTACACACTTAGGAATGAAATTTTTAAAATTGTTGAAACACGTCATCATGGCTTTTTATTTACCTCATAGCCTAAATATAAAATTTCACGTTTCTAACTTTAAATATGACGGATTTTCATACAATCTTTGCACCCCTGTTTTATCCACTTAGGGGGTTGATTTTTGAAAAACCCTTAGGTGGCGTCAGAGCTATATCACAGAATATACGCTATATTTAAAGCTAAATTTCAAGTCTTTATGCTCAGCGGTTATGTGCTCAGCATACTTGGGGGTGGAATTTTCAAAATTCTCAAAACACGTTATAGTTTTATTGCAATAGCCGAAATATAAACTTTCACGCATTTTAGGTTTACTCCATTTCACCCCCTGGGGTTGATTTTCGGAAAATCATGAAACACGTGTTTACTCATTTGCTTTTAGGAGTATTTCTGCAAAGATTCTATTCGAAATGTCCATTTAATATTACCTTTCCATACAAACTTTTCACACCCGTTTCACCCCTTTAGGGGTTGAATTTCAAAATATCCTTTCTTATTCTTTGTCTTCACTATAAAGGAAAACTGTGGAAATTTTCAGGTCTCTAGGTCCAAGGGTTTCGGCTGTGCGTTGATGAGTCAGTCAGGTTTGCCTTTTATATATGAAAAAAAGAGAAGAATAAACAGAAATTGTATAAGCAAATTTCTATGAAAAAATTTTTTGTTAGGAAAACGACGAAGCTGCGTCAGTTTACTATTTCTTTTTAAATGGCGAGAAAGTTTAGTGCGGGCCGCAGTACAGTTTTTTATTTTTGTTTTAAATCTATTTGAAAGTCCTTTACGCATTTGTGAATCCGGTCAGTACAACCGTATATCTATTTTTTTGAAGAATTTGTTGACTGACTCAATCGGAATCAGTGCGTCCAATGATTCCTGGCGCGATCGTCATGGAGCAGCAGCACGCGAGTAACGGACAACACGGCACTGTGGCAGGCGGCGCGCGCGTGTGGCACTCGCAGCCGGCGGCGGCGGCCCCGGCGGAGGGCGGCGCGGGCGGGTCGGCCGACGGCGGCGGCGGCATGTCGGCCGCCGACATGGCCGAGGCGCTGCTCAGCTACTCGCAGCCGGCGCACGCGGACGAGCTGCTGCTAAGCACGCAGCTGGCGGGCGGCGCGCCGCTGCTGGTGCGGCGCATGACGCGCGTGTGGCTGCGCTGCGGCGAGGCGGAGGCTCTGCGCGCGCTGTGCGACGCGCTGCGCGAGCGGGGCTACTCGTGGCGCCACCTGCAGCCGCGCATCGTGAGTGCACGCCCGCCCCCCACAACACACACACGCACACACACACAGCGTCATGGCCTGCTTGTTGTTTGGCAGCTGGCGATCGAGTGCGGACCGGACGTGCGCATGCGCGCGTGGACGCTGCGCTGCGACGCGGCGGCGGTGGCGGGCGAGCCGCTCGTGCTGCTGGAGTTCCGGCGGTCGCGCGGCTGCGGGCTCGCCTTCAAGCGGCGCTTCCTGGAGCTGCGCGCGGCGCTGGCCCCGCTGAGCGCGCCGCCGCCCGCGCACGCGCACGCGCCGCTGGCGCCGCCGCCCGCGCACGCGCCTGAGCCCATGGACGAGTCGTGACGCGCGTGATGCATGTGTGCTCTCATTCTATTCAATTAAGGGACCAATATTATGTACAGAAAGGTCAAGAGATAAATTAAATTTGCCAAATTTTTAAATAATCGTTTCATTTGCAGCGAGCTATAGATGGCTCGGAGTTGCATATGATGTTTTGTCGAAGAAGTAAGGCCGAAGTGGCGACCACGCGCCGCGCGGTGCGGACTGCCGACTGCCGACCACCCCCGGCAAATATTTGTGGAAGGAGTAGCTGGAATCGTAAGCGTCAACCCCTGTATGTAACTTTTAAATGGTGGACCGACATAATCTAGTTTGTATGAGCGACAATTTGGACATCTATTCAGCAGTGCTGGTTGAGACGGCGGGCGACGCTTGCGCTCGAATCGCCACCAAATAGCAATATAGTGAATGCCCGCTTTGGTCAGGCCGTTCACCTTCTGCCCGAACTTATTGAAGCACTTTCGCCACACACCGTCGTCATGTCGTCTCCGTGTGTTGCATGTCGTAAGAGACGTATACATAGGTGGAATTGAAATTAGTTATGCCAATGATTTTACAAATAATTGAGAAAAGCATATACAGCAGACCAAACCACGCGCCAGATTTAGAAAATTCCAAAGACCTATCCAACGATATCCCACACCTTGGAATTCACGCGGAAAAAATCATTCTCATTTTACGTATGGTTCTATGAACATGAATTATTTTTTCGACTTTCCTTATAGTACGGTCATTCTATGTTTTTCAGACAAACAAATTAATTACTTTGAAACTTGTGTGGCATGATACCTTTGGGTGAGATGTTCAAAACCCACAACTCCTCCGTCCGTAGTCTGCAGTCCCTTGGAGCCATAAAAAAATTTGACTTCTAAGTCATTGCAGTCAGAAGATATGGCCTGATTTTGCCGCATTTTCGAGCATCTTTTTCATCAAAACCTATGGGATACTTCCGGTTTGCCTAGAATCTGGAAATTTAATACACGTGAGTAACAAAAATTACCGCTTTAAAGCTTTAATATTTCGCCAACAGATCCCTAGATCGAAAAATAGTTTTTACACACCCGCAATTTTTGAAAGACCCATCCAACGATACCCCATACTATGGGATACACAAGAAAAAAAATTCACTCCCACTTTGCGAGTATGGTACGTACTCTAAAAAAAAATGTTTTTCAAAATTTTATTGTAGGTACTCATTTTGTCGGCTTGATTAATTTATACCCATGCCAAATTTTCGTCAAAATCGGCTGAAAATTGCGACCTGTACAGAATTACAGACAGACGGACAAGAGCATTTTTGGCCAATCTCGAAACTAAGACGCTTCGCTCGCTCGGTCAATGACCACACAACTACTAGGAAGATTGTATGAGGAAACAGTTTCCCTATATATAATGTACTCTGTGGGAAACGACGGGCCACAAACTATATGGATGCGGCGGGCGCAGCTGGCAGTAGACGGAGAAACAATGAACGGCCGAAGAAGCCGAATATTTTTTTTTTGTTTATTTGTCCTCTATTGAGGACGGGCAAGGGAAGCTTCGTCCATACAGCCCTGTCTTATTTAAAGTATTATTTCTTATATTTATTTAAACCGGCGGTTACAGCACGACCTCCTCAAAAAGAGCACGATTAGAGTTAGTCGGCGATTAACTATCCCGCACAATATACACTTATAGGCACTTGTTGCATATAAAACTATCACAAATATACACCAAAACCCACAATATACATTATTTGGAAAACTAAACAAAAACGACAACCATCTCACAAAATCCCGGTAAAAAGCCCGTTTTTTTTTAAATATAGTTTTATGGCCAATTGGAATCAAGTCCTTAGAGGCCAAACCAAAGTTTAAAATCAGGAATACATTAAAGCTGCCTTTCCTGTCACGCGTGTTTGCGCCCGCGTCCTGGCCCGGAACGCATGCGTGCCGCCAATTTCATACAAGTGCCGCGCATGACAGGAAAGGCTTGTATGAAAGGACTGGATTGCGGGCGCACGCATGCGCGCCGCGCCAGGACGCGGGCGCAAATACGCGTGACAGGAAAGGGGCCCTAAACCGCAGCCGGCCTCCGGGCACAACTAGTGCCTTTCGGTGATTCACACTGCAGCTAACACCGCACTAAACTGATAGTAGGTTTAATGTTGATTTAATGACAATTTTGAACAATCCGGTAAAGTCGTTACGTTACACGCTTATTTAACTATCCCGCACAATATACACTTTAGTAGGCACTTGTTGCAAAAATTGGAACAGATATAACACCAAAACCTACATCAATTCATCAATTTCATCAACAGTCTATTAATTAATGCCCCCACTGCTGGGGCTCAGGCCTACCCTCTCCACGAGGGCGTTCGGGCTATAGTCCACCACGCTAGCCCAGTGCGGGTTGGTGGACTTCACATGCGCCTAAGAATTTCTTATTCGGCGTATGCAGGTTTCCTCACGATGTTTTCCTTCACCGTTTGAGAGCAGTCAGTAAATGTACTTAAGTTTCGAGAAAAAACCCATTGGTACAGGCCCAGCTGGGGATCGAACTCCGGACCTTTCGATATGATAGGCCGCGTCTTATCCCCTACGCCACTGACGCTCTTTCAAAACCTACAATATATTATACTTTTTATCAAAACTAATTATAAAGACAACCATACTAGGTATATAGTTTGTGAAGACAACCGTCTCCAACAAAATCCTGCCAAAAAGCCTCGAGTCAAGTACCTAGTTCTTTTTTTAAAAAATAGGTTTTGGCTTGGTAACGAGACCTTTAAGCCATATCTTATTTTGAATTTAAAGTCTTATTTCATAAATCTATATAAACCGGCGGTTACAGCACGGCCTATTAACTAATCTGTGGCACGGCCTCCACAAAAACAGCACGACTAGAGAGTTAGTCGGCGATTGTCACTAAGGTTAGGTTAGAACTGTACTGTACTGTGTCGATAGTAACCATCAGAGTTAAGATCTCTAATAATTTTTTTGATTCAAGGTATGGTGGTGTGGCGAGGTGTTTTCAAATGCCAGGATGACGCCTGCTTACTGCATGGCTGTAAGTGTGTAAGGCAAACAAAGCTAGTACATACCGTTATGAACCATATAAGCCATGGTTGTCCTAGACGAAGACTCGCTCTATTTTTTTACCCGACAAGGTTTTCGGCTGTAAACCCCAAAATTTTACTCTTACCGTTGCGCGTTGTTCGTTGCATAGTCAGATTTCAAATCAGAGGCCGTGGCTCTGCCAAGATGACGCATATGAACTAGACAACGGAACCCTACACTGCGCGTAGCCCGACACGCACTTAGCCAGTTTTTTTGTTTGGTATAGCGGCCGCCTGAAGTGTATTAAGTACCTACCTACAGCACTATAGTAGGTGTGTACTACCTATGTGTAGGTAGGTACCTACCTACCTATGTGTTCTGTGTCTGCTAGTGATTGATAAATTAAATGATGACACAGTTTTAGTAAATCGATTTATTTATTAAATAAGTACCTATTTAATACAAAAGTGTGATAACGGCGTGGCGGCGGCGGCGGCGGCGGCGGGCTGCGAGTGTGTCGCACGCACGCACGCACACACACGGCACACACTGTACCGCGCCCCGCGCCCCGCGCCCCGCGCCCGCCGCACAGCATCCGTCGTTAAATCACAAATATATTTATTAACACGCCACGGGTTAATGACTACAATGGATGAACTTTAAAAGCCGTGGCTGGAGGGAACGTACCACCTACTAAGTATTGGATGATAGCACATTTTACACTGAAAGGAAACATTCCTTAATTTCAAGAATAACATTTAAAAACGAATCGAACTTGTCAATATAATTATGTAAACTAAAAACATCGTGTTTTTTCATGATACCATTCCAATGGATTAACCCAGTCAGTAAAATTTGTCAACTCGACCCGTAATATTTGTTTTTTATTTATTTATTTTTTATGTGTGACCACGTATAACTTTTTATAACATATTTGCTCGTAAAGGGTCACTTATTTTACCAATTTCAATATCGTTTTGTATCTCATTACGCACGTGTGCGGTAATGTAAAGAAAAACGCACTTGTGCGGTAATGTAAAGTAAAACGCACAGTTTATCAAGATGCTCCGTCTAAAAACGAACGATTAGCAATAGTACATTACTGCCGCGGCCCGCAACAGAGGCATTGAAGCCAAGGCTTGTATAGTGCTTTTCTCAAAGAATGCGCGGAAATCCATAAAATATCAAGTTTTATTAAAATTGTGAACCGTCTGAACTGAACGATCACGACTTAGGGTTGTCACAATACTTTGGGCAAATCAAAATACTTTTGGCCATATCTCCGGAGCGGCTAGTGCTAGAACTATGTTCATGTACTCAAATGAAAGGGCTCGACGAGATCTATCTGAATGTAATATAAAAAAAAACACCTGTATATTCATATAAAATTGTATATACAGGGTGTTTTTTATTTTATATTATATTCAACTAGATTTCGTCGAGACCTTTCATTTGAGTACAAACACGAGGGGTCTAGCACCAGCCGTTCCGGAGTATAGAGAGTTCTAGGTATGGCCAAATGAAAAAAAACACTCTTATGGCCATATCACCGGAACGGCTGGTGCTAGACCCTTGTTCATGGTACTCAAATGAACGGGCTCGACGAGATCTATCTGAATATAAAATAAAAAAAATTATTAAACAATTTCCGCGCATTATTTGAGAAAAGTGCTATACAAGCCTGCAATCAGTGTAATTTCATGCGCTTTTTCTTTTCGCTGTATTGTTTTTATTTGAAAATGTCAAGTTGTGATTTAAATGCTTTAACAAGTAAATAAACATTTATTCGTTTTCCGAGTTTTATTTATTTCCTCGCAAATATGTTATAAAACGTCGTATGACATACGTGCGCTTTGAAAATTACAGCCTCTGCTTCCTTATGGGCCTCGCCTGCGGCTCGGGCTAGCAATATCGCCTCAGCTGTCATTTTCAACTTACCGCACTTATATCATAATGTACTATTAGTCACAAAAAGGTAAAAAATAAAAACAAAAAAAAATTAAACCGTCGAAAAAGAAACCGAAAAGCGAAAAATAATAAAAAAGAAACTTTTTAGTCTAAGCTCCTACACTAATGTAAATCCAAATAATTTTGAGTGGGCGCCAAACAAACAAGCAAATCAATTAAAGTTAATACCTACGTAAAGTGAAATGATGGCAGCCAACAAGCAATCAATGAGAAGATCATTAAATTACTAAAAATAAAATAATTAATTTGCATGTGTGTTGGCGCCGACTCAAAATTATTTGGATTTACATTAGTGTAGGAGCTTAGTTAGACTAAAAAGTTTTTTTTTTCGCTTTTCAGTTTTATTTCGACGGTTTAATTATTTGTTAAAAAGTTTTTTAATAATTTATTTCAAAATCAATAATTTTAGTAGGTAGGTACATTTAGAGTAGGTAGGTACCTAGTTTACCTTCAACCTCGACTTTTAATTTCCAGCCTTTAATATTAGAAGAAGCGATTGGCTGGCTGGCTGGTTGGCTGGCTGGAGCGCAGCGCACAGCACGCGCGCCGCACGCCGCGTGCTGTGCGCGCCGACGGGCGGGTCCGGTGCAGCACGTGTCGAGTGCACGTCGTCGCCGCGCCGTCTCGCCGTCTCGCCTCGCTACTCTCAGCTCATTGTACGGCTCAATTATATATAAAATACTTACATAGTAGTACCTACATTAATGTGTTTATCTAGTAATAAGTATATTAACAGGGAGGAGTAACGTCATTCCGGTGAGGTGAGGCGCCCGTCCGCCCGCCCGCCCGCCCGCACGCACGCACGCACGCACGCACGCACGCACGCACGCATGCTGGGCCACGGCGCGTGCGTGCTCGGAACGTAGGTTTGAGTAATTAACTTAAAGAGTTTTCGCCTTCTCTAACAATTCGTTGATGAATCTCTGAAAGTAAACAAAGGGAGTATGTTAGGTACCTACGTAGATATTGCAGTATACTCGTACCTACATATCGTCAGAGCGCGCCCGCCGCGAGTGAGGTGCACGCGCACGGTGCACGCATGGACCCACAGAATAGATAATAATACCTACTTATACACATTATTAAATCCCCCAAAACCGTCTTGTCGGTTTGACTGGGGGATCGTACGGTCTCATCATCGATTAAATTTAGTTACAATAAAAATGCTTTGTTTTCTGTTAGTATCTATGGACAAATGCTTTCTAATAAGTATAATTTTAACTTTTTTTTAAATTTATTCTTGTTTGGTTCGTTTTTAATATCCCCGGGCAAGCTGTAGCTGTAAGTAGGCGTTTTTTACACGTTCTGTCCCCACAGTAAACTTTTGTTTGACACCCATGACCCTTAAACACTGCATTGTAGCAAAAGCTTCGAAGGCTCTCGGATTTGCGATGCGTAGCTCCAAAGAATTTGTTAAAGCCTTATTGAATTTGTTATAACTTTAAAAATATTATACTTTAATAAACTATAGGTACTAATAGGTCAGTAGCAACATGGAGAATGAAATCAAGGTACTGAAAATACCTTTGTTAGTAGCAATTTGGAGTAAGCATCGCAGTCCGCAGACCTGGAACCGCAGATACGGTACTCATGACAGTCGGAAAACTATCGTACCCTACCTAGGAAACACCACTTGCTGCCCCTTGATAGACCTGACATTCCTTTTTAAATTGGTCTGGAGCCATGTGGACAGCTCGGTGTCCGAGCCCCGGCCGAGCCCCTCGGGCGGAATGCCCTGATAGATGTACCATTCGCGTTCACCAACTACAGGCAAAACGCATTGATGTGGCGCGCGACCAACAACTTGAACAAGCTGGCGATGGCGGGTGAACTGACATCTGACATTCTGTTCAACACAGATAAAAAATTGACGTTGTATAAATGTACCCAGTGTACTTACATGCAATAAAATACTTTTGAATTTTGAATTGAATTTTGACACTAGCGTAGCGTTGAGTCGGCGGCGGGCCGACTACCTACTTAGTACAGCATTGTTTGTCGGACATGTGAGTAAGTATAGGAAATATTTGGCAATTAAGTGGTGATTTGATTGTATTTATTTCTTTAAATGCGTGTACGTTCTGTAAGTGCTAGCTGTATTTTTATTGTATAATCTGTTGGTATCGGTTAGTGGAGAGAGAGAGACGTATAGTTGGCCTCGTATCATGTACCTATAGGTACTTTTGTTATGTTACATTGTTTCTAAAGCTGTTGGTATTCCTTATGAAAATAAATAAATATACTATCTATACTCACATGTACATCTTTTTGGGGTTTTTTGGCATCCGCTAGTATTTTCTGAAAACATAAACACAATAAATTAGTGACGAAAAAAAATGACTTATTAGGTAAGTAGGTACCTATAATGTAGGTACATTATAATAAGAATTAGTGACGTCATTTACTTAGAACTTGATGTCGCAGGAATAGGGTTAACATGCCAAATACCAGGAAGGCTTTTTCAACTTTGAATCTCTGTAGCTGCCATGGGTCATACAAATACCTACCATTGATACAGTTTTAGGTTGGATCAACCAGGTAACAACATGAATAATCTATTTTCTAATACCTTGAATACGTGGCTCTGCCAAGATGACGCATACTATCTTATCTTCTGAGGGAGCCAGGAATACCTGGCGACACTCGGACCCTATGGGATCTGTTGTGCCACACCCCTGTCCGTCAAACGGTGCCCCAATCCGTTATTGGTGGACTTCACATACGCCTCAGAATAGTAAATACCAGTCTTTGGCGTATGCAGGTTTCCTCACGATGTTTTCCTTCACCGATAAACCTGTGGTATTTTAAATAAATCGTACTTAGGTTTCGAAAAACTCATTGGTACGGGCCAGGATCGAACCCACGACCTCATGAACGTGAGGCGAGTGCACAACCAACTAGACTACCACGGCTCTTGACGCATACTAAAAAGTTCCATTTCATAATAGAAATAGGTACCAGTTTCAAAAATCGAACATTCTGGTATGAAATGACTTTTAGGTCGTGACGAAATAATTTATGAAATTTCATTTTGAACCCGGTAAGGTTATTTTTGAGGTAAGTCCAAGGTTAGAAATTATGTGGCGGCCCCGCCGCGCGCCGTACGTATTTTTGCAAAATATGAGTGGCCACTTCGCGCCCGCCCTTTCCATTTGGAGTTTGAAAATGAGAATGTGTGAGTGAGTCACAGTATTGTCATACATTTGACACGATTTTGACGCTTTTTTACGCCTCTTTAAGGGGCCGCGAGCACGCACCAAAGAGATCTCCATGAGTTTTTCATATCAGATGACAGCTGTCAAACTTAAAACCACTGTAACTCGGAAACTATTGATCCTAGGCTACTAGTTTCGGATGGCAGTGTTAATTTTGACAGCTGTCATCTGATTTTTCTTTACAGACCGGTAGTCTAGGATCAATAGTTTCCGAGGTACCTACAGCGGATATGTTTGACAGCTAGGTCATCCCTCGCTATATTGTATATAGTGATTATTGTGCATGGCATGCAGGTACTACCGACCGCGAGGTGCGCGCGCCGCCGCTCGTCGCTCTCCATGTCCAGCAGCTCGTCGATGTCCACGTCCACCTCGGCCGTGGCGGGGGCGGCGGGGGGCGCCTCGTACAGCTTCTGCAGCTCATCGTAGAGCCACATCTCGACGGCGAGCCGCTTGCGGATCAGCGCCATCTGGTGGGAGCCGTACTTGGCCGTGAGGAACTTCTCGCGCCGCTCCTTCACCTGCACACAGCGACGTGGCCGTACATCAGTGGTGCTGTGCGCGTGCGCGTGCGCGTGCGCGTGCGGGCCCCGCGACGCCTCACCTCGCCCTTGTCCGTGAAGTCGACGTGCAGGCCGGCCTTGGCGGGCGAGCGGTCGGGCGCGGGCGCGGGCGCGGGCGCGCCCTGCGGGCCGGCCGCGCACTGCATGCCGGCCGCGCGCGCCGCGCCCCCCGCGCCTCCCGCGCCCCCCGCCGGCTCCGGCGCCGTCGCGACGCCGCGGCTCTGCGGACACGAGCAACAAACAAACACCTGGTCAACTCGTCATCATCTGTCTGCTGCACGTGCGTGTGTTGCCAGCAGGCAAGCAAGCAAGCAAGCAAGCAAGTGCTGGGGCTTGCATTACCTACTCAATTGGAGTAAACGTAGGTCTCTATATCTATCACTTATCACATGTGTAATTATTAAATTCCTCGGTACATACCTAACCTACTTAAGGGCCGTTATCTTTCAGTTTATTTGGCCACAGCATACTGTAACGCGACATAGTCGAATTACATATACATAGGTGGACGGATAATTAGAAACAGGGCAAGATTTTCATACAATCGAGGTCACTTTGAAGCCATGGTTCTCCGTGAAGGATTGATCGGGGCGTGATCTGATGACGGTCATCGAGAGAGCAGATGGAGGACTTCTAGATGGCTATAGATATCCAACTGATCAGATGAGCCGTTTGGGAGCAGCATCGTTTCCGTAACTTTAAGATTTTCATACATTTTTATGCCATTATATGCTGGTTTTTTTCTACATGACGATGCTGCTACCAAACGGCTCATCTGACCAGTTGGATATCTATAGCGATCTGAAAGTCCTCCATGTACTCTCTCGATGACCGTCATCAGATCACGCCCCGATCAATCCTACACGGAGAACCATGGCTTCAAAGTGACCTCGATTGTATGAAAATCTTGCCCTGTTTCTAATTATCCGTCCACCTTATGTATGTAGGTATCTTGGAGGTCCCATTATTTAACTAACATATTCCGGATCCCAATATTTGAAATGCTGAGGTACTAATTATAATTTTCTTAAAAATTAAAATTATCTTCTGCATAGTCATTAGATTTCAAATCAGAGGTCGTGGCTCTGCCAAGATGACGCAATCCCCGACAAGAGGGACCTGAGCCTGTCCCGCGCGGGACATTAACATCGGGACGTGTGGCGTGTTGGGCCATACACATACATACGGCCGACAGACGCAGTACGCACCTTCTGCTCCCCACTCGGTAGCTATGTTTGTTTACCCCGACGACACCGACTCGTAGGTACGCTCGCGCGGTGTGCCGGGTGCCCCGTGTTGTGTCGGGGGCGCGCGCGCGACACCTGCTGCTGCCGGTTTATATAATGCGGTGTGGGCGCGGGCGGTCAGCGCCCCGGGCTGCGCGGAGCTCGAGCGGCGGGCGCGTGACGCGTGACGCGTGACGCGTGGCGCGTGTCGCGTGTCGCGTGGCGCGGACGGCGGGCGGCGGGCGGCGGCGGCCGAGCGACTGAGCGCGCCGCCGCGCCGACAAGTCATCGCACCACCACGGGCCGTAATCGCTTGAAGTGAGCCGCGGGCGGGGCGCGGGCCGCGGGGCGCGGTGCACGCATACATACATATGTGTGTGACAACACGACGGGACGGACAGCGGTCGGCGGACGGTAGTGAGCGGCACCATTAGAGCAGAGTGTCAGCTTGTGCGGCATACACGACCTCACTGCAGCCTCCACAAACAGTACATAAATAAAAGCGACCCAGATAAATAATCCACTACACCTGCGAGTCCATCGGGATGAATGGTTCCCTCCCGGCGCGACCCCCGCCCGGGGTCAACGGCCGCCCTTGCGACCCCGCGCCGCCGCCGCCCGCCGCCCGCCGCCCGCGCCCCGCCCCTACCCCGCCCAGCAGGTCGACCGGCGAGACGTGTCGCACGCTCGCTCGCACGCTCGCACGCTCGCACGCTCTCGAGGTGTTCAATAGATTTGTATGCAATACGATAGTAGTCGCACGTACAGTGGTAGTGGTTGGTACCTAGTACTTAATTGTATTATTTGAGTAGTATACCTACTGACTAGGTATGTATAGATCGCCGGTTTCTTTTCGGCGGTTGAATGAACAGAGTGACAGTTTGTTAGCACATCGCTTACAGTGTTTACAGTCTATGTGTGCGTGAGCGAGATAGTGTGATACATAGAGATGTACAAAAACATGAAAGGTTGACATCGATTAGGCGCGTCCACACCGGCCGAGCCGCCGCGGGCGCGGCCCGCCTCGCGAGGCAAACGCCCCGCGGCGGACGCGGCATGCTCGGTCGGTAAATGTTACACAGCGAGGCTGCCTCGCCCGAGCTGCCCGAGCCGTATTTGCTCAGAGCGTAGACAGCTTTTGTTTTTATATTTTGCTACACACTGGTGTTGCCGATCGATAGGCCAATATTGATAGTAACTATCGATAGTATTGATGAGACTCGATAGTACAGATATGACAACACTAATGACGGAGCAAACCCATCGATAATATCGATAGCTTCGCACCATCGGCAGCACGCTCAACAGTCAGCATCGATACCATCGATTGATACTTTTCGACACTATCGATACTTTCCGACACTATAGATATTTATCGAAACTCTTCGACAATATCGATACTTTCCGACACTTTCGATACTTTTTGATACTATCGATCCTTTTTGACACTATCGATACTTTTTGATACTATCGATACTTTCGACACTATTGATACTTTTCGACACTATTGATACTTTTCGACACTATTGATATTTTTCGATACTATCGATACATTTCGACACTATCGATACTTTCCAATACTATCGATAGTATTGACGCTTACCACTGAGCGCAGCATCGATAGTGCAAAACTATCGATAATTTCCGATATTATCGATACTATTGAGTCTCATCAATACTATCGATATTGTGGCTGATTTGAGATATTGCCTATCGATATTTTGGCAACACTACTAGCTACCACTCGTCTAATAAAAAAAGGAAACAAAGAAATTATATGAAAAAAAAGAAACTCGATCGAGCGAGGCACCAATTCAAAAAACGTGGCGTCCACACTGCGCGCGGCAAACGACCGCCGACCGAGGCACCGACGCAACAAAAACGGGTGCTTGAGTGCTCGCCCGAGCATGACCGCGGCATGCGCCGTCACGTCATGCGCCGGCTCGCCCGGCCTGGACGCACCTAATGAACTGTTTAGCTTGTGCCAGCTCTGACAGTGCCCTCCCTCCACTCAGCTGGGGCTGTTCGTCGGCACGTGCTTTTAAAGCCGTTCTAACGGTAGGTTCCCCTTGATCGCCAGGGGAGACATATGTGGACGGAGGGCCTCAAATGCCTTCGTGTCCCGGTACTTATACCAGGGCTCTTTGATTGTACTATTTAGTGCTTGCACACAGTTCAAGGCTAGAGATGAAGTCACTGTAAATAGAGTATAGCTTATATACCTACCAATTGTCTGTGGCCCCCCTTTGTGTACTTACACCTAAGTACCTACACAGTTCTCTTGGCCAACACTTATTGCGGACATGTACTTACATTGTACTTAAAAACATTAAATACATAAATCTATTCATTCTTCTTCAAATATTAGAATATACAATGTGCCTGTTATTCTAGTTAATTAAGGAAACTATAGGTCTAATTTTACCTTAAATAAGTTGAAAAATATTTATGTAAACGACTGTTTGTTTCTGAATAAATAAAATTAAAAATGTAAAGTCACATTATGATTTAGTGGCACGGTACCTAGTGAAATATATATGCGTCATCTTGGCGGAGCCACGGCCTGTCCTGGTTGGGCTACTAGCCGCTAGATGGGTCGTGCCCAGGTGCGTGGTGAGGGGCAGCTCACGTTCAATGGCAGTAACCACCAGCAGGTATACCTACAGTGTGCGCCCGCCTGCGTGTGCGGTCGGCCGGTGGTCGGTGCGGGCGGGGGGAGCGGGGGGAGCGGTACTCACGCTGGTGCGGAACTTGAAGAACAAGGACATGGCGCGCCGGCGGGCGGCGGCCTGGCTCGGCGGCTGCGGCCAGCGGAGCGCGGGCGGGCGGCAGGCGGGCGGACTCGGCCGGCGGCGGCGCGCACTGCCGCCCGCCGCCCGCCGCGCCCCGCCGCCAGCCGCCGCCACCCCGCCGCCACCACGCCGCCACCCCGCCGCCACCCCGCCGCCGCTCTGCGAAGCGCGCTGCGCTCGGCCGGAGGCGCGCCGCGCACGTACATAGGTCATGCAGAACCGATCTCGGTTATTTTGGAATCCCGGTTTTTGGCTATGCACCTACTTACCTACGTCTTAACCGGGTACCTACCCGGGTTTCAGATTTCAAATCAGAGGCCGTGGCTCTGCCAAGATGACGCATATTAATTTTATTGGTAACTAGCTTTTGCCCGCGGCTTCGCCCGCGTAAAAAGGTTTTCCCCCAAGTTTTCCCGCGTGAAAAATACATTTCGTAGCAGCCAGCCATATGAGGAACCTTTCTTCAAAATTTCAAGTCCCTAGGCTCAGCGGTTTAGGCTATGCGCGTTTTTTCCCCTATTTTACATACTTAGAGGTGGAATTTTCAAATTTCTCGAAACACGTCATTATTGTTTTTTGCCTAATAGCCTAAATACAAAATTTCACGTTTCCATCATTAAAAATGAGGGACTTTCATACAATCTTTGCACCCCTATTTCACAACTTAGGGGATGATTTTTGAGAAACCCTTTCTTAGGTGACGTCAGAGCTATTATATGGGGAACCTTTGTGCAAAATTTCAAGTCTCGAGGCTCAGCGGTTTGGGCTGTATGTTTCATCCCCTATTTTACATACTTAGGGGTGGAATTTTCAAAATTCGCGAAACACATCATTATTGCTTTAAACTAAAAGAGTAAATTTAAAATGTCACGTTCCTAGGCTCCGCGGTTTGGGCTGTCCGCGTTTGATCCCTTATTTTACACACTTAGGGGTAGAATTTTCAAAATTGCCGAAACATGCCATTATTGTTTTTTAACTGAAAGCCTAAATATAAAATCCGGCAAGTGCGAGTCGGACTCGCCCACGGAGGTTTCCGTTCCGTCAGCCACACTAATATGCTATCACTGTGCCAAGTTTCATCAAAATTAAATATTTTTCCCGCGGGAATAAAAAGTTGCCTATATGTTATCCCAGGATATAAACTATCACTGTTAGGTTAGGTTTGGTTAGGTTAGGCAAGTTTCATCAAAATTAAATATTTTTCCCGCGGGAATAAAAAGTTGCCTATATGTTATCCCAGGATATAAACTATCACTGTTAGGTTAGGTTTGGTTAGGTTAGGCAAGTTTCATCAAAATTAAATATTTTTCCCGCGGGAATAAAAAGTTGCCTAAATGTTATCCCAGGATATAAACTATCACTGTTAGGTTAGGTTTGGTTAGGTTAGGCAAGTTTCATCAAAATTAAATATTTTTCCCGCTGGAATAAAAAGTTGCCTATATGTTATCCCAGGATATAAACTATCACTGTTAGGTTAGGTTTGGTTAGGTTAGGCAAGTTTCATCAAAATTAAATATTTTTCCCGCGGGAATAAAAAGTTGCCTATATGTTATCCCAGGATATAAACTATCACTGTTAGGTTAGGTTTGGTTAGGTTAGGCAAGTTTCATCAAAATTAAATATTTTTCCCGCGGGAATAAAAAGCTGCCTATATGTTATCCCAGGATATAAACTATCACTGTTAGGTTAGGTTTGGTTAGGTTAGGCAAGTTTCATCAAAATTAAATATTTTTCCCGCGGGAATAAAAAGTTGCCTATATGTTATCCCAGGATATAAACTATCACTGTTAGGTTAGGTTTGGTTAGGTTAGGCAAGTTTCATCAAAATTAAATATTTTTCCCGCGGGAAAAGTGTACTGCGGTGAAAAGTAGCCTATATGTTATCCCAGGATATAAGCTATCACTGTGCCAAGTTTCATCAAAATTAAATATTTTTCCCGCGGGAAAAGTTTACCGCGGTAAAAAGTTGCCTATATGTTATCCCAAGATATAAGCTGTCACTGTACCAAGTTTCATCCAAATCCGTTCAGCCGTTATCGAGTTTCCCGCGGGAACAATTTACCGCGGTAAAAATAGCCTACATGTTATTCCAAGATATAAGCTATAGCTGTACCAAGTTTCATCAAAATCCGTCGAGCCGTTCTTGCTTGAGTTATAAAAATGTCTATAAAATGATATACGTATCATATACCGTTAGATATATACATCCCTAAGGGCCTCTTACACCGCTTGCTGATAAAGTCCCAGATACCCTATCTGCAGGTTATCTGACAGATAGCCTGTTTTTTTGGTTTCACAGGTATCTGATTGCCTATATCTATATATTTTATATAGTCTATCACACAGATTTATCTGATAGATTAGTTTATCACTAAGATTACTATCTGTAACAATATCAGGAAGTGGTGAAAGAAGCCCTTAATGTCGTATTTTTGGTTTTTGGCCCCCACTCCCCTTGGATTTTGACTTTTTCTAATTTTGAGTATTTGTCGTTGGATGCGCCGCAGGTACGCGTCTTTCCTGAAAATTTCAGCTCGCTGCGGCGTGTCACTGTTGCGGAGATACAGTCCTTTGAACATCGGACAGACGGACAGACAGACGGACGGCGTATCGACAGCAATAAAAATGAAATAGGTAATAATAATAATCACAAATTCACAGATAAATACAGCAATAAGCGAAGAGTTCGCTGGGGCGGGCTGCGCATGCCGCCTCCACGGCGCGGCGCGCGTGTCTCCGCGGCTTGTGTTGGTGCGGGCTGCGGGCGCACGCGCGCCGGCGGGCGGCGGGCGGCGGGCGGCGGGCGCGTATCGACCGGCGCGCGTCGCCGCGACACCGACCCGGCCGGCAGTTGTCAAGCGGCCCGCCCCCGGGCGACAACAACACGTGGTGTGTGTGTGCACTGAGCAGCGAGCGATGCTGGCGGTGACGGTGGTGCTGGCGGCGGCGGTGGCGGGCGCGCGCGAGCTGGAGCCGGGCGCGTGCGCGGCGCGCTTCGAGGTGGCGCGCGACAAGATCATCCGCACCGAGGAGTCGCGCGACATGGGCGCGCGCTACCTGTCCGAGCTGGACGTGGGCTCGCGCGCCGAGTGCCGCCGCCTGTGCTGCGAGACCGACGCCTGCGACGTGTTCGTCTACGAGGAGAAGGTACCCACACACGAGGTCACCGTACGTACCTGCCCGAGCTGGACGTGGGCTAGCGCGCCGAGTGCCGCCGCCTGTGCTGCGAGACCGACGCCTGCGACGTGTTCGTCTACGAGGAGAAGGTACCCACACACGAGGTCACCGTACGTACCTGCCCGAGCTGGACGTGGGCTCGCGCGCCGAGTGCCGCCGCCTGTGCTGCGAGACCGACGCCTGCGACGTGTTCGTCTACGAGGAGAAGGTACCCACACACGAGGTCACCGTACGTACCTGCCCGAGCTGGACGTGGGCTCGCGCGCCGAGTGCCGCCGCCTGTGCTGCGAGACCGACGCCTGCGACGTGTTCGTCTACGAGGAGAAGGTACCCACACACGAGGTCACCGTACGTACCTGCCCGAGCTGGACGTGGGCTAGCGCGCCGAGTGCCGCCGCCTGTGCTGCGAGACCGACGCCTGCGACGTGTTCGTCTACGAGGAGAAGGTACCCACACACGAGGTCACCGTACGTACCTGCCCGAGCTGGACGTGGGCTCGCGCGCCGAGTGCCGCCGCCTGTGCTGCGAGACCGACGCCTGCGACGTGTTCGTCTACGAGGAGAAGGTACCCACACACGAGGTCACCGTACGTACCTGCCCGAGCTGGACGTGGGCTCGCGCGCCGAGTGCCGCCGCCTGTGCTGCGAGACCGACGCCTGCGACGTGTTCGTCTACGAGGAGAAGGTACCCACACACGAGGTCACCGTACGTACCTGCCCGAGCTGGACGTGGGCTAGCGCGCCGAGTGCCGCCGCCTGTGCTGCGAGACCGACGCCTGCGACGTGTTCGTCTACGAGGAGAAGGTACCCACACACGAGGTCACCGTACGTACCTGCCCGAGCTGGACGTGGGCTCGCGCGCCGAGTGCCGCCGCCTGTGCTGCGAGACCGACGCCTGCGACGTGTTCGTCTACGAGGAGAAGGTACCCACACACGAGGTCACCGTACGTACCTGCCCGAGCTGGACGTGGGCTCGCGCGCCGAGTGCCGCCGCCTGTGCTGCGAGACCGACGCCTGCGACGTGTTCGTCTACGAGGAGAAGGTACCCACACACGAGGTCACCGTACGTACCTGCCCGAGCTGGACGTGGGCTCGCGCGCCGAGTGCCGCCGCCTGTGCTGCGAGACCGACGCCTGCGACGTGTTCGTCTACGAGGAGAAGGTACCCACACACGAGGTCACGAGATTCAAGATTCAAACTTTATTGCAAAGCCACATGTTAAAAGATGACAAGGTACAAATAAGCCAGTACATGTGACGCCCTGCAAGGGCACAGCAATATGAGGGTTGTGTCAATATTAATATTAACAATAAATTCTTACATTACTAAACAATTATACATTATAAATCATGTTGTGTTCTACTCGTATTTATTATATTTATATAATCTTTTGTATCATTAATGTCATACCTACTTACATATCTATGTTATTAACACTCAAAATTATTTTTGGAAATAAGTCATTTAATTTTGTTTATATATTTGTATTACTTTTTATAATATATTAGGAGTAAGGGTACTATGTAGTTTGGTCTGTCATGAATTCTTCAAGTGTGTAATAACTTTTATTTATCAGATGTTTTTGTAGCATATTTTTAAATTTGTTGTAGTTTGCTTCGCTTTGTAACGCTTGTGGTATTTTGTTATATATTTTTATACACATGACATATGGGCTATTATCAAACATCTGTAGTTTTCTATTTGGCAGCGCTAACCTAACTTTATTTCTCAAATTTGGTGGTCTTGAATAAGTTGGAAAGAGGTGTTTATTCTTCTTTACAAAGGTGCAGATTTCCATAATGTATAGGCTGGTGAGGGTTAAGATTTGGAGCCTGACGAAATGTGGTTTACAACTCTCCCGTACGTACCTGCCCGAGCTGGACGTGGGCTCGCGCGCCGAGTGCCGCCGCCTGTGCTGCGAGACCGACGCCTGCGACGTGTTCGTCTACGAGGAGAAGGTACCCACACACGAGGTCACCGTACGTACCTGCCCGAGCTGGACGTGGGCTCGCGCGCCGAGTGCCGCCGCCTGTGCTGCGAGACCGACGCCTGCGACGTGTTCGTCTACGAGGAGAAGGTACCCACGCACGAGGTCACCGTACGTACCTGTCCGAGCTGGACGTGGGCTCGCGCGCCGAGTGCCGCCGCCTGTGCTGCGAGACCGACGCCTGCGACGTGTTCGTCTACGAGGAGAAGGTACCCACGCACGAGGTCACCGTACGTACCTGCCCGAGCTGGACGTGGGCTCGCGCGCCGAGTGCCGCCGCCTGTGCTGCGAGACCGACGCGGAGGTCACCGCACGAACCGGGCGCAAGACTATACGTTTTTGAGAAAAATGTATAAAATGTCTCAACTCCTGCTTAAATTGGATCCGTGCAGAGCTCCGTTATATTTTTTATTATTTTTTTATTATTTTTTTTATTGGTTTACCAACAGATGTTGCACATATACAAAAAAAGCAATCTTATAAATAGTAGGTACAAATCATCCGTGTGAACACCCAGTAATAGGTAAACACAGCATGTGTAAATTGCTTACAAACAGTATGTGACACACTGGTGTTACACAATATGTAATAATGTTAACACTTGTTAACATTATAACATATTATGCAATAAGACAGCATAATTTAAAGTTAAGTAATGTAAACAAAGTTAAATCAAGTTAAAGCACTAAACAACACACTATGTAATTATAAGTTTATAAAATACCTACAGAAATATATCTAATAACAAGGATAAATAATTTTTAGGATGACACTGATTTATAAAGAAACTGCTTAAAAGCATTTAAGTTACAGCTCAGAATGTCAAACGAGTGGGCTTTGTAGAGATCATTGTGGTGGCGACACATTCTCGCGATGACGCTGTGGTGGCCGACGTTAGTTCGGTAATGTTTTAAAGCAAAGGGCCTGAAGTTAACTACCCGGGCGCGGGCGTTACGCCGAGGAACGGCAAAGTTGAGTTCGGACAAGAGTTGAGGACAGTTCATTATGCCATGTAGAATTTAGTAAAGCAATACCTGATCGCTCATCCACCTGCGATTTTCGAGCGAAATCATCTTGAAATGGCACAATCTTTTTTCGTAGGAAGTCAGAGTATCCAACTTCTTTTGATGCAGAGAAAGAAAGAAGAGAAAACGTTTCTGTACTCTCTCTTATAAGGATGAAATCTCTCTAACAAACTTGATAAATTAAATGAAAGGAAAACCATGAAATAATTGGCCTCGTATTATGTACTTTAATTATGATAATGTTGTTTAAAACTTTTCAAAACTTTTACGATTTCTGGCGCTACCTGGTGGCTGATGGTGGTTGATGGTGGTTGATGGTGGTGGTCGGGCGGTTGCTCTTGCAGAGCCCCGGCAGCTGCTACCTGTTCAACTGCGGGCCGCCGGAGGACTTCCGCTGCAAGTTCACGGCGCACGGGAACTTCAGCTCGGGCGTGCTGGCGCTGTCGCGGCGCCTCGCCGAGCTGCAGGACCAGGAGCGCCTCGCCGCGCCGCCCGCGGCCCCCGCGCCGCCCGCGCCGCCGCGCGCCACGCCCGCGCCCGCGCCGCCGCCGGGGACGCCGCTGCCCGCACGTGAGTCACGCACCTGCCTGCCTGCCATGTCACACTGCGTCATAGCGTCCATGTAACACGAGCGCCGCGCGCAGGGTCCGGCCGGTGCAGCCGCTACCAGTTCGAGTGCCACCGCGGCGGGGAGTGCATCGCGGTGTACAACGCGTGCGACGGCGTGCCGCAGTGCGCCGACGGCAGCGACGAGGCGCCCGAGCTGGCGTGCCCCGCGCCGCCCGCGCCCGCGCCCGCGCCCGCCGCGCCGCCCGCCGCGCCCGCGCCGCCGCCGCCGCCGCCGCCCCCGCCGCGCGCGCCGCCGCCCCGCGCGCCCCCGCCCGCGGTACTGCTGCAGGTCGGCTCGCATACATTCATCGCTCACTGCTCGTTCAAACTTATAAATGATCTCTCCTGTTCCTTGACTTTTTTTTCAAGTCCTGCCCCGTTCGACTTTACAGTTATTGAATAAATATTTCCAGGAGAGCGAGGAGCTGGAGGCGGGCGGCGGAGGTGGGGGAGACGAGGGAGGCGGCGGCGGCGAGCGCGAGCGGTGGCCGCACCGCCTGGCGCAGGCGCAGCCGCACCGCTACCCCGCTGCCGTTGGCGAGGGCGCGCCGCACTCGTTGGTGCGCGCGGGCGCGCCGCCGCCGGCCGCGCCGCCGCGCTACGCGCCCTACGACGCGCCCGCGCCCCCCGCGCCCGCCGCGCCCGCCTGGCCGCGCCGCGCCTGGCCGCACCACGCAGGTATACCGCTACCTGGCTCGTCTAGCCCAGCGATATACTTAACTTACTTAGTATAACGAATGATACGCGTGTTCCAGGACTGGACAGCATGGAGGCCATGGAGGAGGCGACGGGCGGAGGGTGGGGCGAGGCAGCGCGGCGCGCGTGGGCCGTGCCGGTACGTGCCCGCCCGGGAGCGCGCGTGCCCGCGAGCACGCGCGCGGTAACGTGGCGCTGTCGTGTGTTGCAGGAGGCGCGCACGCAGCCGGAGCTGGCGCTGCAGTACGCCAGCCAGCAGCACACGCTGCGCGACGCGCCCAAGAAGGGGCTCGGCCTGGAGCAGCCCGCGATGCCGGTGCTGGGCGCGCCGCCCGCCCCCGCCGCGCCGCCGGCCGCCCCCGAGCCGCCGGCCGCCCCCGCGCCGCCGCCCGCGCCCCCCGCGCCACCGCCCGCGCCCCCCGCGCCGCCGCCGCCGCACACAGATAACACTACGGTCAAGAAAGACAAAGTAAGAATACACGTGTATCCAGTAGGTATGGGCAAAACCGAAGCCATAGGAGATACCTACAGGGAAACTGTCTTCAGTCACCATTGTTTTTGTAAAAAAATAAAAACTGGTTCCGTACAAACTTATTTAAACAATTATTTCCAAAATCGTTAATAACAGAACGAATTTTGTAAAAAAAAAGTTTGACATAAGTATTTTTGGTCAAGCACGAGTGTCCATAAAAATCAATCATTTTGATTAAAAAACTTTGGTCGTGTCAGTTAAAAATTTTTAATTTTTTTTTTGTAAGGATCATTTCATTGCATCGGAAGGAAAAAATCCGCGTAGTGTCAGTTTTGGAGCAGCAGTACAGATTTAGGTAGATTGCGCGGCCGCGGCCGCCCCGACCCGCCCCCCGCCGCGCCGGCTGTTTGAGAATACATTTTATTAAAGACTAAGTAAACTAGAACTAAAACTAGACTTCTGCTGCTCCGATTTTTTTCTTCCAATATAATGAAAAGATCCTTACATGAAACGAGTTGATCCGTATAATATTTTTTTTGATAAAAATGACTCAATTTTATGGACAACAACAACACACGCTTGTCCAAAAAATTTATTATATAAAAAATGTTATCACAAAAAATATATACCCTATGGTTCCTAAAACAGTTGCTCTGTACTTCCTATGGTTTCTGTTTTGCCCAAACTGTCTCAGTTAACAAAAACCGAATAGACTCACGCCCTACTGAGGGTTCCGTACAAACCTAATTAAAGAAATAATTAGATAATCGTTACATCACATGGTAGGTACGTGTAGGTACTAAGATAGGTTATGAATGACTTGTATGAGCAAATTAACGTTAAGTTTGTTGGTACCAACATCCATACAAGTTAGTACCATAAACAAACGGAAGTACCTCATAGGTTTTTATGACCAAGATACTCAAAAATGCGGCAAAAACGGCCATATAAAAGTTGTAATCTTCCTATAAGTAAATAAATAAATATATTTTGACTGCGATGACTTAGAGTTCTGATTTTTTCACGGCTCCAAGGGACTGCAGACCTGAGGATTTGATATTCATTTCCACGCGTTCCTGAGAAAAATTATCTTGACATACGGACATCGGAGTGTTCCTATAACGGTTCCTTTTTTCCTCTTTTGAGGTACGGAACCCTAAAAAACACTATATAATACCCTACTAAGTACCTATGTAGTTCATTGAATGTGCCGCAGGCGGGCAGCGCGGCGGCGCGCGCGGGCGGCGGCGGCGGCGCGGGCGGCGGCGGCGGCGCGGGCGGCGGCGGCGAGGAGCGCGACGGGCTGAGCGAGCGCCCGCCGGCCGCCGTGCTGCTGCTGGTGCTGGGTACGGTCACACACCTCTGTTTGTATTCTATTCTAAACCAATAGTCATATATACGAAACAATACACTTTTTGCGTCTCTGCAACATGCGCGTGCGACGGACTCTAGCGGGAAAAATAGATTTTTCTACCTTGAGTAAAAAGTTCCATTTAATACTCGAAATCAGTTTCGAAAATCGAACATTTTGGACCCCGGTGTGAAATTACACTCGTGACGAAATATTTTTAATTTTAATTTATTTATTTATTCAGAAACAAACAGTCGTTTACATAAATGTTTTTCAACATATATAAAATAAAATTAGACCTATAGTTTCCTACTAAGAAAGGATTTTTCAAAAATCTACCCCTAAGTGGGTGAAATAGGGGTGCAAAGATTATATGAAAGTCTAATTTAATCTAAGTCTAATCTAATTTTTAAAGTTGGAAACCTGAAAATTTGTATTTAGGCTATTCGTTAAAAACCAATGAACACGTGTTTCAGCGATTTTGAAAATTCCTCCCCTAAGTATGTACAATAAGGGATGAAACGCGCACAGCCCAAACCGATGAAGCTAGAATCGTGAAAATTTATATTTAAGCTTTTTTTTTTAAATTTAATTATCCACAAGCAGTCGACAGACTTTAATTGTATTTGTTGATGGAGTTAGACGAGCGTTTTAGGGAGACGAGGCCAGTGCCTCGACTGCCCTGTTCATATGACTTGGCCCCTTTTCAGCCTCTTGATCAGTTTTGAGTTATCCACCAGCTCAGCAGCAAGTGGATATGGATGAGAAGCAAGGCGAATTTAAGCTTTTAGTTTAAAAACAATAATGACGTGTTTCGCGAATTTTGAAAATTCCACCCCTAAGTATGTAAAATAGGGGATGAAATGCACACCCCAAACCGCTGAGCCTAGATACTTGAAATTTGGCACAGAGGTTCCTCTTATTGATCTCTTACTGACGTCCACTAAGAATGGATTTTTCAAAAATCATCCCCTAAGTGGGTGAAATAGGGGTGCAAAGATTGTATGAAAGTCCCTCATTTTTAAAGTTACAAACATGAAATTTTATATTTAGGATTTTAGGTAAAAAACAGTAATGACGTGTTTCCACAATATTGAAATTTCTACCCCTAAGTGTGTAAAATAAGGGATGAAACGGGCACAGCCCAAACCGCTGAGCCTAGGAACGTGACATTTTATATTTAGGCTATTAAGTGAAAAACAATAATGACGTGTTTCCACAATTTTGAAAACCACCCTTAAGTATGTAAAATAAGGGATGAAACATGCACAGCCCAAACCGCTGAGGCTAGAATCGTGAAAATTTATTGTTTCGAGAATTTTGGAAATTCCATCCCTAAGTATGTAAAATAGGGGATGAAACGCACACCCCAAACCGCTGCGCCTAGAGATTTGAAATTTTGCACAGAGGTTCCATATATAGCACTGCGAACTGCACTGAAGCGCACTGTTCACTAAGAAAGGATTTTTTGAAAACCAACCCCTAAGTGGGTGAAATAGGGGTGCAAAGATTATAATAATAATGTTTGGACAAATTTACACACGGCTGTTTAGTCCCAAACTAAGCCGAGGCTTGTAAATGGGTACTCTACAACTGATAAACATACATAAATACTTTTTAAATAAATACTTAAATACATACAAACACCCAGAATCCGAAAACCAACAGATATGCTCATCACACAAATGTTGGTCCCGGGTGGGAATCGAACCCACGACCTCTGGCGCAGTAGGCAGGGTCACTACCAACTGCGCCAACCGGCCAGTCAAAGATTGTATGAAAGTCCCTCATTTTTAAAGATGGAAACGTGAAATTTTGTACTTAGGCTATCAGTTAAAAACAATAAACACGTGTTTCAACTATTTTGAAAATTCCACCCCTACGTATGTAAAATAAGGGATGAAACGCGCACAGCCCAAACCGCTGAGGCTAGAATCGTGTAAATTTATATTTAAGCTTTTAGTTAAAAAACAATAATGACGTGTTTTGCGAATTTTGAAAATTCCACCCCTAAGTTTGTAAAATAGGGGAAGAAACGCGCACAGCCCAAACCGCTGAGCCTAGAAACGTGAAATTTTGAACAATGGTTCCTCATAGTGTTCTGACGTCACCTAAGTAAGGGTTTCTTTAAAGTTTTTCCCGCGGGAAAACTCGCGGGAAAAATTTTTTTACGCGGGCGAAGCCGCGGGCAAAAGCTAGTATTCTAATAATTGAAGAAGAATGAATAAAATTATGTATTTAATGTATGTATGAAATTTCATTTCGCACTCGGTTAGGCTCTTTTTAAGGTAAGTTTTCCGGTCCTCTGCCCAGGACTGGTGATGAGCGCCACTCTAGCCGGCGTGGGCGCGTGCCGCGCGCGCGCCGCCCGCCGCCGGCTGCGGCGGGGCCGCTCGCCCTTCGCGCACGACGCGGACTACCTCGTCAACGGCATGTACCTGTAGCCGCCCCGCCCGCCCGCACCCCGCCGGGCTGGCCCACGCTGGGCGGCGTGGGCGGCGGCCGCGGCCGCAAGCCCTTCGCGCACGACGCGGACTACCTCGTCAACGGCATGTATACAGTCGCCGTCAGACAATATATGTTAGCAGACATGGTGACCAAATACTTCTGAACAATTTAAAATGTCAATAAGTTCTATACACTACAAGTTACCAATAATAACTGAACATTCACTGGTAGTTCCGTGAGAACAGTGGACCTCGCCAGCCTGCATAAACCAAACCTAAACGAAGAAACGAACAGAAGTCAACTTTGCAGTTTGAGTCAGATTATGTACTAAAGTGACAAAAATTACCGCTTTAAAGCTTAATATTTCGCAAACGGATATCTAAATCAAAAAATAGTTTTTTCATCAAACATTTAACTAAAATAATTAAATAAACTTAAATAATTTCAGCACAGTCATAAAGAAAATAGATTTGTTCCCGTGTCGTAGGTATTTATTTCCTCGCAAATGTGATGAAAAACATTGTGTGCATGACGCGTAGTAAGGGTATTACAAACTCAAATCATTAAAATCCTTCCGCCTTCGGCGTCGGGCTTCTAACAGACTCTTGTTGGTAATATTCTACTTACTACCCTTATTGCACAATGTACTATTACACACCCGCAATATTTTTGAAAGACCTATCCAACGATACCCCACACTATGGGATTCACAAGAAAAAAGTTCACTCCCACTTTGCGAGTATGGTACGTACCTACATTTAAAAAAATGTTTTTCAAGATTTCATTCTACTCATTTTGTCGGCTTAATTAATTTATACCCAAGCCAAATTTTCGTCAAAATCGGTAGAAAAACGTGACCTGTAGAGAATTAAAGACAGAAAGACAGACGGACGGCATTTTTAGCCAATCTCGAAACTTAGACGCTTCGCTCGCTCGGTCATTTACCTATTTCATTAATATTTTATTGTTTACTAGCTTTTTCCCGCGGCTTCGCCCGCGTTTGAAAAGTTTTTCCTGTGTATACATTGTGAAACAGCGCCCTCTATGTAGGCGTTTTGTTACTTAGTGGGTTTTAGCGGACGCCCCGCGACTTTGTCCGCGTTAAAAAGTAGTCTATATGTCATTCCAGGATATAAACTATCACTGTACCAAGTTTCATCAAAATCTGTTCGGTAGTTTTTGCGTGAAAGAGTAACAAACATCCTCACATCTAAACAATACATTCTTTCGCCTTTATATATTATTAGTAGGATTCGAGGGTTTATCCACCTAGTCTTTGAAGGGTAACAAATTTGAACACAAAATATTAACTAGTAGTATTTGTAAATAATATATATAATAATAATGTTTGGACAAATTACATACGGCTGTTTAGTCCCAACTAAGCCGAAGCTTGTACATGGGTACTCGACAACTGATAAACATACATAAATACTTTTAAATAAATACAAACACCCAGAATCCGAAAACCAACAGATATGCTCATCACACAAATGTTGGTCCCGGGTGGGGATCGAACCCACGACCTTTGGCGCAGGAAGCAGGGTTACTACCACTACGCCAACAGGCCAGTCATAATAAGCAGTCTCTTGGTTAGTTTGTCGGTGGTGCAACAGCAAACTAAACAACAGCAGTAAACTAGGTAGGGTACCTTTTGATAAAGTATATTTCATAAAAAGGACGCCACACTGTACAGGCAAATTCTAAATGGCTGTGAACATAGCTAGGTTGTTATATAATAACAATATCTGAGCAGACGAATGTCAATAATAAAACACAACCGTTCAAATTCAAATTTATTTATTTCACATAAACTTGACTTACAGTAAAAAACCATATTATCTGAACTGAACAACGTCAAGTTGTTCGTCGAGATCGTCATTTCGGAGGGCAGCTGTCAAACTTAAAGCTGTCATCTGAAATGAAGATCTCGACGGACGAGATCTGCCATTTCTCTTTAGAGAACTAGTCTAGGATCAATAGTTTCCGAGTTACAGCGGTTTTAAGTTTAACAGCTGTCATCCGAAATGAAGATCTCGACGGACGAGATCTGCCATTTCTCTTTAGAGAACTAGTCTAGGATCAATAGTTTCCGAGTTACAGCGGTTTTAAGTTTAACAGCTGTCATCCGAAATGAAGATCTCGACGGACGAGATCTGCCATTTCTCTTTAGAGAACTAGTCTAGGATCAATAGTTTCCGAGTTACAGCGGTTTTAAGTTTAACAGCTGTCATCCGAAATGAAGATCTCGACGGACGAGATCTGCCATTTCTCTTTAGAGAACTAGTCTAGGATCAATAGTTTCCGAGTTACAGCGGTTTTAAGTTTAACAGCTGTCATCCGAAATGAAGATCTCGATGAAAAACTTGACGTTGAAAGTGTTCATTTTGGTTATTAGATAAGCGTCTGCTCAGATGTTATTGAAGTAATGAATGTTCAGATATTAATGTAATGGCAACTTGTAGTGTATATTATAGGTACAACTTATTGACATTTTAAATTGTTCAGAAGTATTCGGTCGGTCACCCTGTGTGCTACCATGTATGTGACCACTCCTATGACCCACTGGTGGGACCACGAGGAACTCACCGCGCTAGAGATGGATTAAAAAAGTAGCGCACTAGCTAAGAGCAAGCGTCGCCGACGGTCGCACCTGTACTGATTGAGTTGTTTGTTTGTTCCGTGTTCACTATATTATACCTACCTACCATACATATACCTACCTAGTAGATAACCTGAGTTATATTTTATGATACTAATAAAATTAGACTAGGTATACCTACATACATACCTACTTACATAAATATCGTTAATGTAATAATATAATTTGTTCGAGTTTGTGAATAAATATTTATTGAAAAATTTGCTAATTTTATTGAGTCAACAGTGTGAAATCCGAAATAAGGACTCCCTCCTCACTCAGCTCGTGCGCGCGCACGCGTGGCCGTGCGTGCGCGCGTGCCCGTGGTACGGGAACTGTGCAATGAAACAAAGGCCGTGGTCGGTTCAACACTTTAATCACGGAACCAGTCCACCAGTCCGTCAGCACCAGCACTAACACCAGCACACCCGGCCGACGCGTCACAAACAACTTGTGCTCCACTCCTCCACAAATAACAAACATGATGTAGGCACCTACCTACCTACCTACCTACGTATAAACACAATATTCAGAGCAACATTTAAATCGCCCGTTTGTAGCCTCTATTTATTAGGCCCGGCGCAAACGGAAGGTTTCCTGATGAGTGTGCATCACGCACGGTCACGAAACCTGACTCACCGTCCGTTTGCGCCAGGCCTGGGTCCACGTGACCTCCCGTGACCACGTGACCGACTCCATCCCCAGTTTTTGATACTTTGCCCAGTTTTCAACGACATGTCAACTAGGTAAAGCAACATTTCAATTTGTACATTCATGTGATACACAATATTACAAAACTTAAATTGTTGCTGTTCTTGAAGGTATTTAAAATTGTTACGTGGCAGTGGGACAGTCGCCTCCGAACAAAGCGCGCGACAATAATGTACCGAGACAAGTTATTAATACATGAGGCCACATCTCTCCATTCATGCAGTACTATCAGGTAGGTACTTACAAACTATTCTAACAAAACATCCAAATACACTGAAACGAACACCCTCACAATGATAAACACAATGTCGCTCTCTTCACGCCGCTGACTGACTACCAGTTCAATAGACGGCAAAGCATCGCGTGGCCATGCCAATGTATAACAAACAAACAATAGTTATTTGTTATGCAAGCCTGCAAAGTTGGTTATTTCGCAACACACAAATTTTCACCTCACTACAGCGAGGAAAATACTAGATGAATGAATCTTTTCGGCGGTTTAGAACAACAAATAATAATAACCACAATTACAATTGACCACTTCTTTAAATGTCCACCTTCTACAAATTAGAAGAAAAGTTTTAAAAAGTTTTTTTCCAGGTGCAGTTTTCCACGCAGATTTCGAATGAGAAAGTATACACTTCCGAGCCGGTGAGGTGAAAATTTGTTTAATTAACATTATACAATACGTAGTACGTAATATGTACCCAGCATATAATTAAACAATACATACAGACTCGATGATACGGAGGTGTCAGTCTCGCCCGACATAAAGAAGAGCCTCGCACAACTGACTGCCTACCTACTTATAACAAACAACATTTATTTAATGATTTCAACGGTTTAAGGCACTTCAAGTGAGGAACGTTCACTTTCACAAGGCCGCGGACCGCGGGCAGCTTGCTCCGAGCTGACGGGGCTCGGGGTCAGCTAGCACACCAGTACACTGGGTACACCGGGTACACGTCGATTGAGCAGCCGCACTGGAGCCATACGACTCGTGCACACTGCGCCTACATACATACGTCATTATCTACATTTACTCGTACATGGTACAAAATATACATACAAAATAGTGGATCACATCGAAGTCACTAATAATCACCACCATTTATGTATTTATCAGTCATCCAACAGTCATCGTGTCGTATTATGGAGTTGTGCCTATAACTTAATAGTACGTGACAACTCGGCGGCCGCCCACCGACGGATCTCTTCACGAATTTGTCACTCACAAAATCGTATGAAACTATGCTTAGCCGACCCCAGCTAACACCATAAAAGAGAGTTAAGTTTTCATTTAAATGTGTCGGTGGTGGGTGGGTGCGCCCGTCGGCCCCGCACAGCGCTGCGGCCGCGCGTCACGCGCCACGCCGCCGCGCGTCACGCGCCACGCCGCCGCGCGTCACGCGCCACGCCGCCGCGCGTCACGCGCCACGCAACAGGCCGCGGCATCTTCATTATGGAATACAACTGGAATGAAAACGATATAGTAAGAAGGAGAAACTAAATGACTGTGTCGAAGCATCCAGAGAGACACCGAGTATACGTAGGTACTGCAGCCACCGAGTGGCGCCCGCCGAGTGGTTTAACTAACACGTTCTTAGATCGTCCAGTTTGCACAGGAGTATCCGTTTCTTTAAATTTTATTTATTTATTTATTTTCTAAAAGGAATATACGACTTTCTCTAACAAGGAATATAAACATTTAGATATGTATAGTCAACTACAATCTTCGCATGTTGATCCTAAGTTCAAACCATTATATATATAGACTAGCTGTTGCCCGCGACTTCGTCCGCGTGGATTTTGGAAGTAGGTACCTATCTCTGCTATGTACAGACATACATCGTCTAGTTATAATTTTCCAATGGTAAAATGGATCATTCTAAGTACCTTCACCATAATTTAAGGTATACCATACCTTCAGGAACAAACTATGAACACCGTATCCAATTTGGTGAAGACAGATAAAAATTTAAAAAATTGTTGTTTTCACTTCTATTGCTCATAAGACTTCTCATATCAATTTTTATTATACGTGTGTATTTTTTAACTACTACAGTATGGGCAAAACCAAAACCATAGGAGATACAGGGAAACTGTCTTAGGAACCTTTAGGTATTTTTTCGTGATAACAATTTTGACATAGTGATCGGAGCAGCTGGAGTTCGGGTGGCATGCATGAATAAGTAGTAAGTTCCTAAGTACATTGCACAGTCTGTTTTATAAGAAAACATTTTATTAAATTTGACTAACTTCTGCTGCTTGGATTTTTTTCTTCCGATACAATAAAATGATTCTAACATGAAACTAAGTCGATACGCATTTTTTAAAAATAATAAAAATTATTTTTCACTGGCGTTCTATGAGAAAACATTTTATTGAATTTGACTAACTTCTGCTGCTCAGATTTTTTTCTTCCGATATAATGAAGTGATCCCTACATGAAACTGAGTCGAACCGCATTAAAAAAAATATGTGCAAATTGTCTCATTTTTATGGACAACACACGCTTGACCAAAAAATTTCTATGTCATAAGACACTTTCCCTGCATCTCCTATGGTTTCGGACTTGCCTATACTGTCCCAGTTAAAAAATACACTGATATCTCCTATGTCTATGACATCGTCTTGTTACGTTAAATGATTTATCTGTAAATGACGATAACTTTCTTCGCTGTCATCCGATTTCAATGAAACAAAGCCTATAAGTTGCTCCAGGCTGTGCTTAATCTACCTGTGAAAACCGCAAGAAAATCCGTTCAGTAGTTTCGGAGATTAGCGATTACAGACAGACAGAAAGACAAAAAAATTTAAAAACGCTTTTTTGTGTTCTGTTACTCTTTTTTTATCGTCCACACTCATTTTTTTATAAATTTATTCAAAGTACAGACACACGGTTTCTACAGATTTATTATAAGTATAGATAACAGAAAAAAATTACATTTGGGACGTTGTCTAAATAGTAATTGATTTGTGCGGAGAAAGAATTTTGCAAGCAAGTCCGGGCTATCCAAGTTCCCATTAGCAATGTTCATGATAGAACAGAAATGCAGTAACTTGGAAATGTATCATAAATAAATAATAGGCGCGTCCACACCGAGCGGCGGCGCGGTCGGTGTGGACGTGACAGGCGCATGCCTCGCCCGCGGCAGGCGCATGCCCAGCCTCGGGCGAGCACTCACGCACCCGTTTTTGTTCAAAGGTGCCTCGGTCGTTTATTTGTACTATCGATACTATTAATACCACAGAATACTTATTTGTCAATACTATTGATAGTTACTATCGATATTGGCCTATCGATCGGCAACACCAGTGTGTAGCAAAATATAAAAACAAAAGCTGTCTACGCTCTGAGCAAATACGGGTCGGGCAGCTCGGGCGAGGCAGCCTCGCTGTGTAACATTTACCGACCGAGCATGCCGCGTCCGCCGCGGGGCGTTTGCCTCGCGAGGCGGGTCTCGCCCGGGCTCGCTTTGGACGCGCCTTGTCACGTCCCACCGACCGCGCGCGGTGAGCCTCGCCCGCGGCTGCCCGCTTGGTCTGGACGCGCCTAATGACGGGCGTTTGGTTTTCACATGTCAAGGGAGAGGGGGGGTTGTAAATTTGTGTTCTGTAATTCTGTTAAAGGTAGGTCTGTTAAATCTTCTGAATTATATGCTTCGTGCGTAGACAACTGCCACAGTCAAATACCAAGCTTTTGACAGAACGACATCTGTCGGGTCAGCTAGTAAAATAACAATAGTAAGTACATTGTTACCCCAGGGGTGAAAGTAACTTATTTAGGTCCCGAGACGGACTCGTATTGACGGATAGTTCGAGGGACTCTAAATAATTCTTGAACCCGAGGGATACACTGTGCTTTACATTACGAATACAATGAAAGTAAAAACAAATACATAAAATGAGTGTTAATACAAATCTGCTATACGGAAGTATAAACAAAGCTCTACAACCCGAAAAAACAAATGAAGATCGGATTGCCGTTTTCCAGACTATTTTGTTTTTTTTTCTGTGGCCGGCCAACTATTGGGCTATTATTTTTCATTTCCATCAATGAAAAAATGGTAAATATATTGCCCAGCGCCAGTGCAGCGATCGAGTGTGTGTGAGTGAGCGCAGGTACCTGCAGGTGTGCTGTCAGAGGCGGCGCGCGCGCGGCAGCAGGCAGTTCTCCACGTACAGCTCCTTCACCAGCATGTCGGCCGCCGCCAGCCGCGCCGTCAGCCGCGCCACCGCCGCGTCCGCGCGCGCCAGTCGCGCCCGCAGCAAGCCCCACGCGCCCGCCGCACACCCCGCCGCCTCCTGTGGTGCACGTGCACTATGTTACATACATGGGTACTGGACTAGATAAATAAATCAGCCACGAACTACATGGTGACAGAGGTGGATAGCACTGACCGTGTGCGCGGGCCGCGCGGCCTGGGCGGCCTGGGCGGCGAGCGCGGCCCGGAGCGCGCGCACGGCGTGGGCGAGGCCGGCGGCGCGCTCGCGCTGCGCGGCCAGCTCGCGCGCCGCCTCGCGCCGGTGCTGCGCGTGCTCGCGCTCCAGGTGCGCCACCTGCGCCTCCAGGCCGGCGCACTCGTCGATGGGGGGCAGCGCGGGCGCACGTGCGGCGCCGGGCGCGAACTGCCGCTCGTACTCGGCGATGCGCTGCGCGAGCTCGGCCAGGCGCCGGTCGCCGGCGCGCTGCTCGGCCGCCTGCAGCGCGCGCTCGTCGCGCAGCTTGCCCGCCCAGTACTCCTCGCAGCGCTCGTACTCCAGCCGCATCGCCTCCAGGCTGCCCTCCAGCTCCCTAACAAAGCATCACTCGATCAAAAAACAAACTCCTCACCCGATGAGTGTATACCGAAACAAAATGACAACTCACTTCACCAAATCGTTGAGCTTTTGCTTGTCGTCGGTGGCGGCGCGGTCGGGCGCGGGCTGCGCGGGGTCGGTCTGCGCGGCGCGGTCGGGCGCGGGGTCGGTCTGCGCGGCGCGGTCGGCGCGCGGCGGCCCCGCGCTCGCCGCCGGGGACCCCGCCTCCTGCAACAGCACACAGTTACTGCTGCAGATTCCGAGTCACTGTGTACGATGTGGCCGATCCGCGCACGTTGCGCGGGTCCTCTGAACACGAGTGCGGCGGCTCCCCCAGAAGTCAACCGTTGAACCAAGAGGAGCACAAATGTACACCAGAAGACCAGATCCCTAGGAGCTCGATTTGTAGTGAAGGCGTTATGAACGACACTGAAAGATGGCCATTCAGGTGCCTCCTAGTCTTGAAGACATGAAGTAACCCCATCTCCGGGTTACTTTTCGAAGTCTTGGTTTGAAGTAAGAGGCAAACCATTTAAATAAGTTGCCGTAGACGACGCCTAGAGAACCAAGTTATAGAATTAGAATCAGGTGAAGGTGCAACAAAGATGTTTATTGTAGTTGAAGCTGCAGATGCCTCGTGAGATACATAAGAGAGAAAAAAATAAGTGAAGGTGATCAATTTTATCAAAGGCTAACTTTACTAAGGTCAGCGTATATAGCATAGACGTGCTGGCTCATCGGTGCGAGCCTACTATGTGAGGACAGCGATGTGTAGGTCGGCACTAACCTCGGAGCGGACGAAAGCATCCTCCACGAGGCCGGGCTCCGCGGCGCAGGCCTCCTGCAGCCACGAGGCGCTCGTCGCGCCCGCGCCGCCCGCCCGAGCGGCGCCCGCGCGCTGCGCCGCCTCCAGCGCGGCGCACAGCTCGTCGCAGCGGTCGCGCAGCTGCGCGTTGTCGCGCCGCACCTCCTCCAGCCGCGCCGCCAGCTCGCCGCGCGCGCCCGCCGCCGCCGCGGCCGCAGCGCGCGCCGGGCCCTCGCGCACCGCCTCGCGCAGTTCGCCCGCCAGGCGCGCCCGCTCGCGCTCGGCGGCCTGCGCGCGCTCCTCGGCGGCGGCCGCGCGCGCCGCCAGCGCCTCGTGCCGCTCGCGCAGCGCCGCCGCGTCCGCGCGCAGCCGCGCCTCCGCCTCGGCGCGCCGCGCCACCTCCTCCTCCAGCGCCGCGCGCTCAGCCGCCGCGCGCTCGCGATCCGCAGCGCGCGCCGCCTCCAACCCACGCGCCGCCTCGGCGTGCCGACCCTCCGCGCGCCGCAGGCTCGCCGCCAGCTCCGCCTCGAGGCGCGCGTGGCTCTCGTCCACCTCCTGCGCCAGCAGGCGCGCGCGCCGGTCCGACTCGGCGACGTCGGCACGCAGGCGGTCCCGCTCGGCGGCGGCGGCCTCGGCGTACTGCTGCACGCGCCGCTGGCGCAGGCGGCTCAGCGCGAGGGCGGCCAGCAGCAGCGGCAGCGCGCGCGGGTCCGTCGGCTCGGGGAGCGCTCGCAGCTCGTCGTCGAGGGCGAGCTCCAGGTCGGGCGCGATGAGCGCGGCGCCATCGAACCCCAGCGCGGCCAGCAGGCGGCGCGGCTCGGGCACGCCGGCGCCCTCCCACGCGTCGGCCACCAGCTCGCCGGGCAGCGCGTGGCCGGCGCCGCCCGCGGCCGCCGCGCCCTCCCCGCCCGCCGCCGCGATGGAGGTGCTCAGCGACGCGTTGAGGCAGTCAAAGAACTCCCCGACGGTGGTCTCGGCGGCGGGCGCGGCCTCGAAGATGCGCTCGACGAGGCGGCGGTCGATGTTGTCCATGCGCAGGTGGCGGCACAGCGCCAGCGCGCGCTCGCAGTCCACGCGGCTGTCGTGGTCGAGCCCGGGCGGCGGCGGTGGCGGCGGCGCGCGGCCCTCCGCGGCGGACGCGCTGCGCTTGCAGCGCGCGCGGCGGCCGGCGCCGGGGGAGGCGCGCCCGGGTTCGCCGGGGGCGGCGGGGGCGGCGGAGCTGGCGGGCGCGGAGGCGGCGCGCGGCGGCCGGGAGCGCCGCCCGTACTTCTTGGCGCCGAACACGAACTTGGGCGCCACCTCGCGGCCCGAGTCGTCGTCGCTGTGGGGCGGCGCGGCGGCGGCGGGGGCGGGAGCGGGCGCGGCGGGCGAGGCGGGCAGCGCGGAGGGCGCGGCGTCGTCGCCGCCGGCGCCCAGCACGGCCAGCAGCCCGCTGCGGAACTGCGCGAAGGTGACCCGCTGCGCGCGGCGCTCGAACAGCGAGTCGGCGAGCGCCGCGCCGCGCTCGTCCAGCTGCAAGGCGTCGCACAGCGCTAGCACGGCGGCCCGGCTCAGGGCCTCCGAGTTGTCTTCGTCGAACGTTTTGAACACCGAGTACAGCTGCTCCTCATACTGGTCGAGCGACCCGCTATCCATGGCTCGCGGCCGCCACCCGGCGCGCACACCACATTACTTATCAACTTAACATTTATCTCAATAATAAACGAACGAAGACCTTTTTCAATTAAATTATTTTTCAGTCGATAGTAATCCACTTTGTAATCCGTATCTTTTTTTTTTTTTTTTTTTTTTAATGGCAATTGCGTTGCATTTCTGCCAGCGTCACGTCCAGAGAAAAAAAGTAAATAAATTTCGAAAAAAGAAAGAAAAATCAAAGAAGCCAATGAAATAAAAGTAGGTAATGAATGATTATAGTTTAATGTTATTTTTATGAATGAATGAGGATAATGTGTTAAAATACAATGGATCTGATAGTAATGAGTCGATATGAACCGGGAATGAATGTAATGAATCATATATACACGAATGATCATATAATGGACATGAAAAGAAGATGTGATTAAGGTTTCCTTCCTCTAACCCGCACTCACAAAGAGAAGAATCCTTGACCCTAATCTTTGCGAGGAACACGGGAGAGCAACAAAACCCTAATCGCATGCGACAAATAATGGAAGTGCTAACTTTATCTAATTTGAACTTAAAAAACCAAGGCTTAATCGGGATACAATTTTGAATTTTGTTGGAATAAAAATCATTTTCGTTAACTCTTTTCTCTTCCCAACAGGACTGCCACTCCAGCATCATGGTCCGTTTAGGAACATTAATCAAGTCCTGGGTGCTAACTCTGAAAGTATCCATATCTCCACAAATAATGGCCTCCTTAGCAGCCCGGTCAGCTCTTTCATTGCCCGTTATTCCAGTGTGGCTGGGAATCCAGGCCAGAGTAATTAAATAGTTATGTAAAAAACAATACAAAAGAAGTTCTTTAATCTGAAAAACCAACGGATTGGTATTTTTAGCATAGAAAAGATTTGATCTTATAGCTTGAAGACTACTGCGGGAGTCCGAGAGGATAAGAGCCCTTTTCAGACGAAACATTTTTACATATTTAAGCGCCTCTAAAATCCCCAGGCACTCACCAGAGAAAACTGAAGCTTCAGGAGGACATTTCTTTTTAACGACTATGTCTTCGTTAGAATGGTATATACCTATCCCAACGCATCCATTCTGATCCATCTTAGATGCATCCGTAAAAAGCAGCGAATAACCTGAATAACTCAAATCTCTAATTCGAAGAAACTTCTTATTAGCAAAAGGATCATCTTTATAAATATCAAAATCTAATACAATGTCAGGAACAAATACTATCGCCTCATAAGAGGTCATATACAGCGGAAGAACTGGAAGATGCGAAATAGGAGCTTTAAAAGATTTATACGTATTAAAACTGTTCACTAAGAGAGGAGCATGTTTCCTAGACCAATAAGAGCCATTCTGAACATAAAAAGCAAGTCTAAGCAATATTGGGATAAGAGCATGATAAGAAAATTGAAGAGAACGGAAAAGAAATCGATCAGAAATAAATTGACGCCGAAATTTGTAAGGCGGATCAACACATTCCACTTGCAGAGACTTGTTGGGACTATTTTTCATTGCCCCTACAATGACTCTTAGCGCTTTAGATTGGATTCTATCTAGACTACTTTCTGCATCCTTGTTAATAGGGAACAATAAAAAGGTCCCATAATCAACAACACTTCTAATAATGGCGTTATATAATAGTTTCATCGAATAAGGGTGGGAACCCCACCAGCAACCTGCCAAACACCGTAATATATTTAAGTTTTTTTCGCATTTCGAAGCAACATGTTCACAATGGACTTTACCAGATAACTTCTTATCTAAGACCACCCCAAGAAATTTAATATGATCACTAACAGGAATTACAGTTGAATCAATTGAAATAATTGGTTTAGAAAACTTTCTCCTTCTACTGAATACAACAACAGAGCTTTTTGATGGTGATAAATCTAACCCGTTATTAGCCAACCATTTGTTCAAAGAACTGAGAGATTCATTGATACAATTTGATGACTCAGAAATATCATCTGAAACAGAATATAAAAGAATATCATCCGCATACTGCAAAATTTTACAATTACCCGGAATGGACTTATGTAAATCATAGGTATAAATATTATAGAGGAGAGGGCTAAGTACAGACCCCTGTGGTAACCCTTTGTAGACAAACCTGGCTGCCTGAACATTTGAGGAACCTGATCTTAAGTGAATAGAGCGTTCACACAATAAATTGTTAATAAATTGATAGATTTTATAAGGAACACCAATAGCTTTCAGTTTTTGAAGAAGGATTGGAATTCGAACATTATCATAAGCGCTAGACACATCCAAAAAAGATGCAACCACCGAATTGTTTTCACTGAAAGCTACACGAATATCAGATGTAAAAATTGCTAAGCTGTCCATAGTACTCCTTCCCTTTCGAAAGCCAAACTGATTACCAGATAATACACGCTTGCTTTCTATAAACCACTCCAAACGATTTTTAATAAGGTGCTCACCAACTTTAGCCAATACAGAAGATAGAGCAATAGGTCGGAAAGATCCTACATCATTACGATCCTTATTTGGTTTTAAAATTGGCATAATCAACTGTGCTTTCCATGGTAAAGGAACAATACCATACTGGAAAATGGCATTAAAGAGATCTAAATAATACTTTTGAATTGAAATGCTAGCATTGGATAAAAATAAGTACGGAATTCCATCAATACCAGGAGCTGAGTTTCTAACAGAAGATAAAACACATTTCAGGTCATACAACGAAAAAGGACGAAGAAGGATGTTATCTTCAGAAGGGACTTTAAAAAAATGCGGGATTTCTTCATTAGAAGGACAAGTTGGTGGAGCAAGTCTATTCATAAAATTATCAGCCCATTCCTGGCTGGGAACAATAAATGTAGTATTTTCAACTTGAGAAGAGCGAAATTGTCGTATTTTTCCCCACACCATTGACGACGGGGTATGAGGTGAAATAACCGAGCAGAAAGATTTCCACCCTTGGGACTTTTTATCTCTCAACAGAGATTTAGTTTCCTTACAAACCTTCATTAAATTATGAAAACTATCGTCAGACATGTCAGATGCATACAGCAACTCTGCTTCCTTTCTACGTTTCACCGCACTAGTGCATTCATGATCCCACCAAGGAGGAGAAGAAATTTTACCAGACGCTGCATTTTTCAAAGGGAAGCATCGCTCCGCGCAATTGATTAAAACTTTAACCAAAGCACTATGACATTCAGATATATTATCTGCATCCACCACAGGAAGAGAAGGAACCAAGATTTCAAGATAATCTTGGAACTTCGACCAATCTGCATTAGAAAGATTAAATTTTAGCAGAGGAGAAGGTTTGTTTACAGGGTTTTTAATGACAATCGGAATATCTATTACAATAGGAAAATGCCTACTACCAAAAGAGCTAGGAAGGACTTTCCATCTAAATTTACTAGCTAAATGAGGAGAACAGAAAGAAAGGTCAATGCAACTACGATTTTCAGAAGGTAATGTTCTATATGTAGGGGATCCATCGTTTAAAAGGCAGAGATTATGAGCATCAATAATATTAAGAATTCGAATGCCAATATTGTCTGAAGAGTTAGAACCCCAGATACAATTGTGGCAATTGAAATCACCTAAGATGAAGCATGGTTTTGGAAGAGAGGACAAAAGAATGTCTATATCATCACAGATAGCAAGAGAGGGAGAGGAAACATAAATTGAACAAAACGTAATATTACAAACTTTAGCAGCAACAGCTTGAAAGTCGCTGCAATGAGCTGGTAAAGGAACAGTAACATAAGGAATAGAATCCTTAATTAAAAGGGCCGCACCAGCGTACCCATCAGATCTGTCAGATCTGATACACGAATATGACGCAAATGAAAAAGGGCGACCTGGACGAAGCCAGGTCTCCACAACAGAGATAACATTTGGAGAAAATTTATTAACAAGAAAAATTAAATCCGATTTCTTAGAGTTAATGCTCTGGGCATTCCATTGGATTATTTTGAAATTCTGATCCATTATGAAGGAGGGAAGTAAAAGTAGACAAAGCTGTGGCAACGTTGGGCGGTATATGATGAAACGAAGAGGAAATAGAAGAAATGAAATTTGATAAAAGCAAAGAAATAATATTATTCTCTTCCGCAGAAGCATGGCCAATGGGACGAGGAGAGAGGGCAACACCATTACCATAAGACGATTTCTCGCCTTTGACCAGAGCAACATGAGCTGCTCGATCATAACCAACCCTAGGAGGAGGAGGAGCCCGAGGACTTTTAGGGGCAGCCTTTTTATAAGATTTAGGAGCAGATGACAAAGCCGCAGCATATGACTTTTGAGGGACTGCGGGATGCAATTTAGAGGCCTCAATGTACGAGACTGCAGATTCAGACATAGTTTTTTTAATATTTTTTTGTCTCATGTATTCTAAGCAACTTTTAGATGTAGCATAATGGTTACCCTTGCAGCTAAGACAAACACTGTTTTCAGCCACTACGTTACAGGAATCACCGGTGTGTTCTTTACCACATTTGAAGCAACGCGGCTTAGAGCGGCAATTGGCTTTAGTATGACCAAAGCGGCAACATGCGTAGCATTGGATTGTTGGGTAAGTATATGCTTCAACGCTAAACGCATTGAAGCAGGCAAAAACCTTTGAGGGCAACCGCTGCCCATCAAACGAGAGGACCACCGACTGGGACTTCTTGTATTCAGCAACACCGTTTGTGAGCACCTTATAGCTAATCCTTCGCGCTTTTATGATGGGGCCAGAATCCTGGGGAACTTCGAATAGTTCCATGATCTCCTCAGGAGTCCAATCTACTGGTACCCCCCTAATTATACCCATTCTGGTGACTGAGAAGGAGGGAATGAATGCCGTATACTTTTGTTCTTTTAAAAATTGATTTGAAAGGAAGTTGTTTGCACTTGAAAAGCTGTCAAAGGACAACGAGACCCTGTTTCTGCCTACACTGCTGATACTTCCGTTAACGACATTTTTCATGTTAATTTTCTGCAGGAGGCGACCAAAAGACACTGGATGCAAAGTAGTCCCAGTAGTCATTTCGTCATTCTTTTTCACATGGACAATATATGGGCCAATGTCTGTTCTAATATATGTTGCCCTAGATCCTGCAGAAGACACAGCATCTTGAGCCGTTTGAGGCAGAGTCAAGGTGGGATCCAGTGATGAATCCAACAACGTTTTTCCACTCATCTGAGTCTGGGATGGCATAATATTGTTAACTGGAATTGATGACACCTGTGACAGTTGACCTAGGTTAATGACAGAGCTGGCCGAACTGGAAGACATTGAGTCGTCAAGCTCACCAGTTGGAGGACCAATAGAGGCAAGGGAGAGAGTCCTGGTCAGTTTATTTTTGTGAAGTCGACGACGCTTGTGTTTTCTTGATTTGCCTGGGGCCAGGCTAAAATCGACAGTAGGCAGGATGAATTTACCATCAGCTGATCCACCATCGGAACATACCACAAAGGCAGCAGGAGATGGAGGGTCAGGAGGATCTGGAGGACGAGGAGGGTCTGGCGATTCATTCATTGTTTACAATGAATGAATCGCCAAATGGATGAAAATGAAACAACAAAAAAAAATTAATAAAAATTTACAAGATGTTCTATGTAATTACCTACAATGAAAGATCGAAGTATCTACTTAACTACATATAAATATAAAGATTAAACCAGTATTCAATTCAAATCAGCTCCTTTGATCAACCGAAAATTCAGGCACAGAAAAAATTTAATTCCAACACGCCTAGACGCTCAGCTCACCGGACGCCATTTTCATCCGTATCTCTCTCAAGGTACACATGTAAGTTAATCTGTCATGGAATGGAAGGTCAAACAAACGTCACGTCAGACAAGTAATGTCACAATGACACTAATGTGATCATTTATAGGGATTTCAAATTATTAATTTATTAAGTAAATCAATATTGATTCATTTATTCGTGTAATTAAATCAATGCATAAATACAAGTATAAATAATTTTTTGTGTATTTTATTACTCTGCAGCCTTAAAAGAAATCGAATCAAGGCCAAAATGATTTAATCAAGGCGAGCTTCACGAACAGTCATGAAGCCATTGATGTTTCAGACACAGTTTCGGCTCACGCATATTCTTCTATTTAAATTATTCAAATAGAGGAAAAACCTGACCAAAATTAATTTTTTTATTGCAGAAATTTTCAGAAATTAGATTTGAAAAAATAAAACACTAAAGCAGTAATAATTTAAATTTGTTACATTTTAGAAAATATGTTCAAAAATGAATATGTTTATAGGATCGCAGGAATATGCGTGTTCAGCTGTCAAATTATTCAAGCAAGTTGTGTGTTGTTGTTGTGTTTGTTTCTGCTCCATGCCATGGTTGTCATGTCACAAACTTGACTAACTTTAAATAAATAAACTTTATGCTTTATCCTCGTTGTGAACTATATGGTTGTTGTGTTGGTTGTAGTAGTTCCATGGTTGGTTGTGAAGTGAATTCCAAAGCAAAGAGTGAGTCCTTGGACGTATACTATGGAGTGAGTTCAGCTCAGTGGCTCAGTCAGTTCACAGATTGTGATAGTGTCTTCAGTTCAGCAGTTTACGTAGCGCGTACGTAAATACCCACATAATAACTTCTGAATTCTGATTAGGCCAAAGCAACGGTAGGTAGCTATTTTCTGTGGTTTACTAATTGTACTGTTTCTTTGTTTATAGAAAATATAGAACAGAGTCAGCAGTATGCATGACGAGAGTGATACCATTTTAAGATGCAAGGACCCGGAGAAAAGTAATGTACAGCCGAACACGTACGACGTAAGTAGATCTGAGAATAGATCCCGAGTGCTCGCTATGTTCCTGATGGGGGTGGTGGCGGCGGCGCTGGTGGCGAGCGCGGCGGTGCTGCGGTCGTCCCCGGCCGGCGCCGGCGCGGCCCCCGCCGCCCCCGACGTGGTGTCGTGCTACTACGCGCTGCCGGCGCGCGGCGCGGCGCGCGCGCTCCGCCCGCCCGCGCTGCACCCGAGCCTGTGCACGCACATCAACGTGGCCTTCGCCCGCGTCGCTGACAAGCAGATCCTGCTCTCCCCGGACCAGTACGACACCCTCAGGCAAGTGGTGAAGCTCAAACGGATCAACCCACAACTGAAAATATTACTTTCCGTCGGTGGGGCGGGTGCTGATAGTGGCTTTACAGAGATGGTGGTGGACCACGCGTCTAGAAAAGTATTCATTAAGTCCATCAAAGATATCTTGAGGAACTACACCCTGGATGGAGTGGATCTGGACTGGGAGTTCCCTGCTGTCGACCGTCTCGCGTCGAGAGCCGGAAATCGTGAGCGACAACACTTCTCCCAGCTGCTGCGGGAGATACGGATGGAGTACTTGAGAGAGAAACGGAATTACTTGTTAACGGTGGCCGTTGCGGCTCCTCGAACTATTGTACAAATCTCTTATGACATAGATCAGCTCAACTTATATGTAGATTATGTTAATATTATGACATACGATTTTCACTCATTTACAAAATTCACTCCTTTTACTGGTCTGAATTCGGCGCTATACGCGAGGCCCTCGGAGCAGCTGTACTTGGGCACCTTGAATATAAACTATACAGTGCAGATGTACTTGGACATGGGACTAGAGCGCAGCAAGATCGTGGTGGGCATCCCCACGTACGGCCACACGTTCACACTCGTCAACCCAGACAACACCGCCATAGGGAGTCCGGCAGCAGGCTATGGTGCTTTAGGCAGCTCAGGTTTTGTGAACTATCCAGATATATGCATGTACTTGAAGAACTTCACGAGTGATGTGACCGTGGTGGTCGACGAGGCGGCCAAGGTGCCGTACCTGTACCGAGGTCACGAGTGGGTGTCCTACGACACGCCACAAAGCGTCATGGAGAAAGCCAAATTTATCAAAAAACAGGGGTTGCGTGGCGCCATGATATACTCGCTGAACGCAGATGACTACGAAGGTGTCTGCGCTGAGGAGGCGGGGGCCGCTGCCAAGTTTCCACTCTCGCAGTCGGTTAAGAACACTCTCCTCGATGCAAGAGACATAGCTTTTAAGTATTGACAAATGAAACTAATGATAAACATTCCACCCGCATCACACTTTACAAGAATATCCAAGAATACTTTTGACATTTTCTATTAGGCATTTATATAATTTGTTACCTTCTTTTTTCTGGCCACGTATGTGATTTTATACATGGTGCACGATCTCATCATCTGTTCTTCAAAACAAAAGCAGCGCTCTACTGTAGCCCGGGCGCTGGCGGGTGGGTGCTGCCCGCGCGCGCCGAGCGCGCACTGCGCGCGCCGCGGGCCCGCCGCCGCCGCGTGCTCATCCACACAGAACCGCACGCGCGCATTTATTACTGTCTTGTTCACTTTTACCGTTGATAAAAAATGTAGCAATATTACATTACTGTTTTAATAACAGCAATGGTTTCCGCTCCAAGGAGTGCGCGGGCGCGTGGGGCGCGTGGGCACCGCGCGCGGGCGGCGCCGGCCCCGGCCTCGCACCAACCAACCAACCAAGCAAGTGGGCGGCGGGAGAGGCTAACTCATGATCACCTTACATCTTCGTCAGATCTCATTTCCATTGAACTAAAACATTCGGCCTTTACCGATTTTCAAATACTACACAATACTCTGTATATTAATGAAATTGTATAGTTTCTAAGTAAATTCACCATGCTTTATTACCCGACTGCGCGTCACCAATGGGCATGGTTATATTTTTCGCTGGTATGTATGTATGTAAGTATTCTATAATCCCTCATAGCAACCATGTAAGGGTATCACAGGTTGTTGACTCTCTCTATGTAGCATCCCAACCTAACGGATCCATCCAGGATGTTTATACATGAGTTGTCATTGGTTAATTGGATTCGTCCCCTAAACGATATGTAATTGTAAAATGTTAAAGAATAAATTTTAAAAAAATATCATGCTTGCATGACATGCAACGTTTACGTGAATGTCATGCTGCATGATGGACCATCATGCTTGCTAACAATCATTACAGTGAAGCAACGGCTAGCACGTAGTTTGCATGTCATGCACGTCTATCTCTACAGCTAGACGGTCATGCATGAGTGACAGCACGTAATGCATGACATGCCGCATGATCGTTTAGGGAGCCCATTAGAGTCATTCATAGGTATTTATAAAATGTATATATACAGGTGATAATAATACGGCAGGGCATGTCGGAGTCGGCTTCGCATAAATGAGTGAAACAACGATAGTGCGATTTAAAATACAACTAACGCCATCTAGTGTTCGATCGATGGATAAACAGCAAAGAACAATCGAATAGCGTACTTTTGTTTTCATATTTATAAATATATAAAAAAATTAGCTACTCCCACGCGCGCCACCAAAGAGATTCGAACCTTCTTGTTTTATATGACTACTGGAAAAGGTAGCTCTACAGCGAACTTTAATACGTACCTAAGTTCGCTGTAGCTCTACTATTACAACAATAGCCTCTCGACAGGGTGTAGGTACCTACACACACACACATACATGCTGCATTAAGTTAATTATTATCATGATCGTGGCTGTGATAGGTAAGTACTATGATAGGTATCTGTATTGATATTGGATTGTATTAATTTTATTTGTAAGATCACCGCGATATCCGCGCGGTACCCCGGGTAGGCGCTACAAAATACTCAATTAAAAATATGTACCTACCTATTAATTATTGTAAATAAATATTATAATGGTATTAAAATGATGTTTTTTTAATATGAAGTATTTATTTACGAGCTGAAGGTAAACCGTATGTTTGGGTTCCGTACACAGTATTACTTAGGGTGGTTTTCCTGTTGTGTTTGCGCCCGCGTCCTGTGACAGGATAACCGTAATTACAATCATTTGATCTAAACACGAAACTCGATCGATCTTAGTAGGTACCCGAGATAAATAAGGTACCTACACATTTCTTGGATAAACTTTCATATCTGAAAAAAGTTCACGCTTGACAAAAAAAATGAGGTGACAATTTGCAGGTTTCCTCAGTGCAAGTTCGGCGCGACGCGACGCTGCCTCAGCGGCTGCGGACCGCGTCATCCGACCACAGCAGTCGGAACACTCCCAAAGCTTGGCCGTACAGTGGGGTACTTACAGTATGTACAGGGGGTGGAGGGTGGAATTTAGTAAATGAAAAAAATACTTATTAAAAATACTCGGGAAGCTCTTTATTATGGCACTACCTTACGTTAAGTTGTTCGAAGGCATTCATATCATAAATTATATCCTATGTGCCTAGCTATAGTAGGTACTGGCTCGGCGGCGGCGCGCTGCCGGTGGACCGCCACCGCCGCCCGCCGCAGCCGAGCCTCACGCACTCCAGTCCAATTAGTAGGACCACGGAGGAAACACCTGTCACATTCATCATGTAGGTACAGTCAAGGTTCATAACTGTATTAGCAGTTTCGCAACTCAATCGATTGAGAGACCAGTTTCACTTACGACCTTCTTTTATAACTGTGCCTACACACACATATTCACTAATACATTCCTGGATATTTCGATGAATTATTGCTATAACAATAAGGTTTAAAACACTATTAACTTGGGTGAACAGATAAGCCTAAACTGGTTTTTGCCGTGCACACCGTTGTACTGACTCTTAGCGTGCCACTGCACTTATGAACCTTACTGTACCTCTATCCAATACAACATAAATTATATAAACCTATCATACTAACGCTTCTCTTGTTGCGTAGTCGGGTAAAGTAAAAAGCACCTAAGATATGTTATTGTAACGAGAGTAACAAACAACCTATGTGACAGTTTCATTCAAGCTATGTTCGCGCACTAGCGCACCCGGCGCCTGCGACCTAAGTCGCTGCAAATTTCCGTAATCTGTTTTCCTGAAATCCCCCATGAGGGGGACGGCAGCCACCCCGTCATACTCCGCTCTGGCCCACTAGTGCCTAAACATAGCCGTAACCTATCTAATAGTACCTAGTTACCTATATCTACTACGCTTACAACTATGTAGGTACCTACCTTAAACAATTTAATAATAATATAAACTATCAAAATTAAAAATATTAATGGCGGTACGTGCGTGTACCTAATGCATGCAAGTGCATGTACATTACTATGGCATGCTCATCATAATTATAACTTAAATAGCTGTCTCATGGTTTCAGCTGACGTAAGTACTAGGTATACAGTCAGGTATGGAAAAACCAGAGCGGGACATTGAAGAAAAAGCACATTAAATATTGAACATAGCTTTACACAAAGGAAACATGTCTTTATTTTTTAAATTAACTAAAGCTGTATTCAAACATTTTTAAAAAATCGCTTGCCTCGGCTAGACGGGAACTGACTGAACTGACTAAAGTTAAATAAATAACACCTGTATTCGTTTGTATGGCACCAATCGATAGGTTCAATTACAAAAAGTCATTGCACTTTAAATTTTTCGAATTTTAGGCAGTTGGTTCCTGGCTGAGGCATGGGACATTCATAAAAATAAGTAAATTGGCCGGTCCAACTTGAAACCGCGGGCAACAGCTAGTAAATAGTAAATAATAATTTGATTCAACAAAACATATCGATGACATTCGCTCTTACGATAAATGGTACACGTGGGTGGCTCCAACTAAATATTCAAAGATCCAATGTTAATCAAGTAACTTAATATTCAAAGGCGCGCTACTTAATACACGGAATTCAAACATGGTGTGTTGTTCGACCCTGGCGGACGCCTCCGGAGCCCGGGGCACCCGGTGCCCGGGGCGCCGCCCGCTGCGCGGTGCCACGGGTAGGCGGAGCGCGGACGTTAACGACAATTTGGACATATATTCAAAATTGCAGCTTGTGATGGTGGGCATGCTAGGATGACGCTTACGACGTAGCCCCCGCGCGCCCGCCGGACCCCCCACGCGCCCGCCAGAACCCCAACGCGCCCGCCGGACCCCCCATGCCCGCCGGCGAAACTTATCTAATTAGAAATCTATCTAATAAAAGAAATTGACAGAAATAGTCGTAACCCGGATGTGGACTACCGATACCGTAATATAAGTTCAAACTTAGTACAGAGTCCTTGTAAATATTGTAATGTGCTGTTCTTATTGGAAATAAATTAATTTAATTTAATGTACCTAATGTATTGCTCTAAGAACAACTGAATAAAAAAAAATTAAAATAAATGCTTTTAGCAGTCAATTTTTTATGTAACGTCCCTAATCTAATCATCTAAATCAGTTTTAGAGAGCAAAACAAAATTTCATTTTCTATACAAACTTACAAATCTATAAATATTTCTATACTTTATGACAAAGACACAATGTTCTAAACAATTTACCTCGTATGCACGATATGCAGTTGTTGGACTTTATACACTAATTAATGTTTTCAATAGTCTGCTATAACTTGTCACACACTCAATATTTTTATTCAATACTTGTGTCAGATTATTATTATTGTTATAGCTTGGGAAACATCTCGGTACAACTGGTGACGATGTTGAGGCGAAGAATGTAAGTAATGGCCACTGGCCACAAGCGCGCTGACCTCTACTGTTCCTACCTTACTAACATTGTAGATTTTACACAAAATGTAAATTCATATCACAAACTATAGGTATACATACTCTAACTCTCTATATACATATTGTAACATGTATAATAGTTTCTTGAGTATCTAAATATTACGATATGGCAACTTAATAAAACTTATTGTCTAGTGGAATAGTCTACAACTAGAGAGGCCAAGCTCAGTGCAGGGCAAGCTTACCCCTTCTGTCTCTCTATGCTCATTGCCCTACAAAAGTGCTGTCCATTCGATGTAGCACCATCTTGTTTTGACCTATATTGAGACAGCTGAAGTCTTTCGATGTGACACCCAGTTCGTATCCAGCCCTATCTCATTCTATAGTTCAAATAGTAATGCATATATCGATTTATAACTAGTCAAAAATGGCTTTCTTTTAACTAACAGGCAGAGTTAGCCACATTTTAGTTTAATTATGAGATATTTCTTGGTATCAGATTTATCTCGGAATAATTTTATAGGTTCAGACATTATGAGTATCTAAGAACGACAAGGTTCTTCTGCCTGCCCCGACAGGGATATAGCGTGGAGATATGTATGTAAGAACAACAAACAATTATATTGGCTGCCTAAAACTTTTTCTTAAAGTCTATTTGTTGTAGCTTAAAAATATATCAGGACGGTTCTGTCAACTTGACGTGTCCCACACGAGGCCTGCGCACGCGCGCGTGAGACAGCGGCGGCGGCCGGGCTCAACCATGCATATAAGACGCACTACTCCTCCACAACAAGTATTCAGCGGTGCCTTGTAGTGTGGTCACAAACTCATAATCCCTCCTTTCCCCATTAACGAGTGATTCAATACTACTATTTTTTCTACACATTTCTGTCATCAATGACTGCTGGCTTCAATCAAACATCATAACTTCAGCAAAAAATGTGAGAAAAAGATTTCTTCAAAATAATAGGCCTGTGTATATGTTCAGTATGCCCTGTGATAGAATCTAGAGGTGTTTGTTCAGCGAGCACTCGCTTTTCCTTCCACTCCTCACCATTATTGCCGTGGTGCTGGTGCCCAACCCAGAGTTGTGGGTTGGGCACCAACATTTTCGGAATTTCATGAAAATCAAGAATTTAAGTGTTTGTGTCTATCCTCGCATATGTTTAGTTATAATTAGTCAATAAAAACTTGGGAGTTCTATATTGTTATAAAAATACTTGTGCACTTCTGACCACAGTTTGGGTATCGTGTGACCAGCCAGAGGTCACTTGGATGAAACACTTGGTAGTTGTTCAACTACAATAAATGTTATTGAGTGTAAAATGAGGAGGATAGCAATGAATGTGTGCGAGTGTGAGATGAGGGGGGGGGCGGGCGTGTTTGTTTGTTAGTTACGTCTGCAGCCAGTGGAACATGAGGCTGTGCACGGTGGGGTAGTCGAGCTCCGCGTTGGGCGAGCTGAGCAGCTCGGTGAGGCCGTCGGCGGCGGAGTGCGCCGAGTTGTCGTCGGACGCGCCGTCGGAGCACTCCCGCCACCCGTCCGCGTCGTACGTGAGCCGGCACAGCGTGGGCGGCTCGTCCGCGTCGCTGGGCTCGTCGGGCGGCGCGGGCGAGGCGTGCGCGCCCGCCGCGGGCCGCTCGCGCGCGCCCGCGGCCTCCTCGGCCGCCGGCTCGGGCCCGTGCTGGCGGCGCGCGTTCTTGAGCGCGCGGTAGCGGCGCGAGCGCTCGCGCTGCAGCCGCCGCTTGCGCTCGTCGGCGCGCTCCAGCTCCTCGGGCGACTTGCTCGCGCTCTTGCCCAGGAAGTAGCGAACGAACGACTCGTCGCAGTTGCGCTTGGACAGGTAGCTCGCCATCAGCTTGTAGTAGTACTGGTTGTCCATGTCGCGATGCACCGACTTCAATCAAAGTTCCACACTCACAATTCTACAATATGCAGATGTTAGAGAAATTGCGAAATAAAAATAATGAGAACGCAAACTGTCGCTGACCTGACTGACGTGACGTCATTAACATTCGCTTTTGACGTTCCGTTTCGATCTTTCTTTTTTTTTTCATTTGACATTTCGTTGCGTTGCGTTTTGATTTCGATGATCTTTTAATTCAATTACATAGAAGACAAAGGTTACTTAAGCCATACAGCCAGGTTTTTAGATAGCCAAAGCCCTACTACAGAAACGGCGCGGCATGGCATAAGTTTATATGAAACCTGGGCACCTTGAAATTTTATTTAATTCAAAATATCGTAATATATTGTAATACAAGGATAATAAATTTTATTTAGTTAACTAAATATGTACTAAGGGAGCTACACAACTCTTCTCGTCCCAAATACCGCAGTGTCTCAAGACGAAAGTCTTCGACCAGTGTGTATCGCCAGTGATGACTGATGGATGACATACGGATGGGCCTCATAAGGCTCAAGGTCACCCAGATGGCATTGGAGAGAGCTATGCTCGGAGGTTCCCTGCGAGATCGAATCAGAAATGAGAAGATCCGCAAGAGAACCAAGGTCACCGACATAGCTCAAAGAATTGCGAAACTGAAGTGGCAGTGGGCGGGGCACATCGCTCGTAGAACTGCGACGGCCGTTGGGGCAGAAAGGTTCTTGAGTGGCGACCGTACCGGATCGCGAGACCCAGCTGGATCAGGTTAGCGCAGGACCGGTCGTCGTGAAGATCACTGGGGGAAGGCTTTTGTCCAGCAGTGGACGTCTACAGGCTGATATGATGATGACGAACTAAGTACTAACAGTTTATTAAAATGTTTATTTCTGTGGGTAATCATCTAAGCAGGTATTGTAGCTAAAACTAGCAATCCCGGATGGTAAATAAAGAAGGAAAATTTAAGACGGTGTCTATTTAATTAATTTTAATGCAAGTTATAATAGTTATATAGTGACGTTGGTTGTGTTGCGTTGTCAGAAGACCGCAATGTCTGTGCGCTTGACGGCGGAGAGTCCGTCGTCCCAGGTGAGCATGGCGTTGAAGGAGAGGTAGAGCGCCACGGCGGACAGCATGTGCCACAGGTCGTGCGCGTCGTAGAACTGCATCACCAGGCACTCGTGGTTCTCGTGGCGAGAGTGCGCCGGCGTGGCCGACCAGCTCGAGCTGCCGTACACGAAGAAGTAGAGCGCGGGCGCCCAGGCCGCCGCGCCGCCCGCCAGGTAGCCCCACGCGTACCAGCGCAGCCGCTCGCCGTGCAGCAGCTTCATCGCCAGGTAGAACACCATGTACAGCAGCGTGTTGCACAGCAGCACCGACAGCAGGTGCCCCGCGAAGTCGGCCGCCATCGTCAGCAGCCTGCCGCACAGAGCGCGACGTCACCACCCACCGCACACCCAGCACCCACCACACCGTCCACCCCCGCAGGGGGCATACTCACCCGTACAGCGCGAACAGCCAGTTGACCGCGTTGGCGATGACGAGCAGCACGAGCCGCGCCGAGTACAGCGGCCGCAGGTGCCGCAGCCCGCGCCGCGTCTCGCTCAGGCTCTGCTTGTCTGCGCACACACACACACACTCATGTCTCATGTCATGGGGGCGGCGGGCGGCGGGCGGGACGCACTCACCGAAGCGGAACTGTCCCACGTAGTAGATGCGCAGCGAGAGCAGCAGGAAGGTGAACACGTGCAGCACCGTGAACACGCCCCAGAACAGCGCGCCGCCGCCCAGCACGCCCCACACCACTGCAACCAACCAAGCACCACGCGCACGGTCAGCGCCATATACTACACCACCACAGCGGGTATACTACACCATGCAGCGGCACGCACCGAGCGCGATGAGCACGGCCAGCACGCCGAAGGTGGCGTGCGCGCGCGCGTTGATGTCGGGGTGCCGCGACTGGTAGATCTTCACCATGCCCAGCACCGCCAGCACGTACATGAACGCCGTGTCTGCAACCAACCGACCGACGTATATACCGTGCGTGTGGTGCACACGTGCGCGGGGGGGGGGGGGGGGGGGGGGCGGCCGCGCGCGCTCACCGAACTGGAAGTTGAGCTGGTTGGGGCACACGTGGTAGCTGGCGGAGAGCAGCGCCACCATCATCATGCCCGCGCCCAGCGCCGTCAGCAGCCCGTAGTGCGCCGGGATGCCGTACTCCTGCGCACACGAGCAGCGCCGTCAGCCATACCGTGCACGTGCGCGCCGGGGGCGGGCCGGGCCGGGCGGTACGCACCGGGTGGCGCGGCTCGGCGGTGCGGCGCCGGCGGCGGCGGTGCACCTGCACGATGAACAGCGCGCCCAGCAGCAGGTACCCCAGGTTGGAGAACACGTGGTTGAAGTCTGAGAGCGCGCCCGCGGGGTGCGCGCACAGGAAGTTGTAGTAGCACAGGTCCAGCGAGCCGGACACGTTCAGCACCTGCGGCGAGGGCCGGGTGAGTGGGGGGCGGCGTGCGGGCGGCGGGGACCCCTCCCCGGGGGACGCACGCTCACCAACTGGAAGGCGGCCACGAACTGCACGACGGGCAGCGCGTAGAACACGGCGACGATGTAGAGCGTCTGCGCGTAGCGGTCGGAGCGCGCGCGGATGGTGCGCTCGCGCCGCCGCGCCAGCGCCGCCACGTTGAGCCGCGCCGGCAGACCGAACGGCGTCGGCCCCCCCTCGCCGCCCGCGCCGCCCGACGCCGCCCGTGAGACGCTCTCACCCTCCCCAAACACCTGGGTACATTTAACGTGTCAACGTGTTTGCCCGAATCGCGGAAGAGGCGTTCACGCGCTGTGTCTGCTTGATCCAGTCACCTACTTACACTGTCCCTTGGTGCGTTTACCCATCTTTTCCCCCTCTCTGAGGCATTACATTTATGGCTACATTATGAAATAGATGAATAAGAAGCAGTGTCCTACCTGCGCCCCGTCGCCGGCGACGTCCGGCCCCCGACCGTTGGTCGCGGCGGCGGGGTGCGCGGGGTGCGCGGGGGCCGCGTCGGGCAGCGTGACGGCGGCGGCGGGGGGGGGCGCGCCCTCCCGCCCCGAGCCCGCGTCGTCCGACTCCGAGTCGCTGTTGTCGCTGCTGTCGTACGTGGCGTCTGCGCGCGACACATTGTGTTGAGCGAGGGCACATCAGTCAGGGGCACAGTGAGGACAGACACTTTAAACCGTTGTCACCATAACATAATATTTTTACAAGACTGTTCGTGATATTTAATGATATTTCGATGGGTATCATCGTCATATCAGCCGAAAGACGTCCATTGCTGGACAAAGGCCTCCCCCACATTTACAGATTTTGAAAAATGGGTCAGGTCCCCCCGCCCCCGCTGCCCCGTCCCCAATTACCACCCTGTGTAAAGTCACGGCGAATGCTTCAGTGAGCTCGATGAATTAACAAGCGGACGCAATAACGTCCAAGTGACATGGCTCGGTCGGTGTCGCGTACCGGAGGCGCGGCGGCGGCGCGCGCGCGCGCCCAGCTCCGTGTCGGCCGCCGTCTCCGCGCCGTCGCCTGCAACACGCACCGTCATCGTACACGTGTGCACGCACGCACAGTACGCAGCGGGGCAGTACACGGGGCGCGTACGTACCGAGCGTGCGGGGCGGCGGGGGCGCGGGCGCGAGCACGGCGCGCGGGCGCGTGAGGCGCGCGCACGGCGCCCAGCGCTGCGCCAGCACGGCCGCGCCGAACGCAACGTAGAACAGCAGGAACACGCCCGACATGGCGAGCGCGCCCGCCGCGTACTGCCCGCGCGTCAGCGCCGCCTGCAACCGACCGACCGGCGCGTACAGTGGGTCGCGCGGAGCCCGCACGACCCACTGTACGCGCGCACTCACCCGCACGGTGAGCGAGAGCTCCTTGAGGCGGTGCGGCGGCGGCGGCGGCGGGTCGTCCCCGGCCGCCCACAGCCAGTCGGCGGGCGCGGCGGCGGGCTCGAGCGCGCCCTCGCACGCCGCGTCCGTCGCGTGCACCGTCACCACCACCACGAACCCACGCGGGAACTGGCCGCGCTGCAACACACGCGCACCGCGTCACGCGCGCCGCACGCGACACGCACGACGCGCGCGGCGCGCGACCACTCACCGAGAGCTGCACGGCGCCGGAGCGCTGCATGGTCAGCCTCAGGCCGGACAGCCCGATCTCCGGCAGCGTCTCGGGGATCGGACACTGGAACATAGCGAGTATATTTATGAAGCAGGTGCTGTGAACGTGTGTGTGTGTGTGGGGGGGGGGGGGGGTGTGTACCGACCGTGTAGTCGTGCACGGAGAGCGTGGCGCACACGTCGTCGTCGGAGCGCGCGGCGAGCCGCACGTGCGCCTGCTCCGCGTCGAACTCGTAGTACCGCACCGCCGCCGCCGTCTGCGCACACGCACACGCACACGCACACACACACACACACACAGTACATTAGCTAGCTATAAATAAATTAAAAAATTAAATTAAATGTGTAGCAATTAACTAACTACCTACACGACAACTAGTGGTTTACCGAAATCTATAAAACGAGTTAAACAGATACAATAAAGATAACCGATTTATTAGAGGCGACACGTATCATGTATGTATGAGTACGTCTCGCGGCGACTTCATAGATATGGTGGCGCCACTAGAGGTGCGGGCGGAGCGAGCAGACCTGCGCGGCCCGCAGGTGGTGCGGCTCGTCGAAGGGCAGGCGCCAGTCGCGCGCGGGCGCCACGCGCACGCTGAGCGCCACGCCGCCCGCGCACGCCGAGCCCGCGTGCAGCGAGAACTGACCGCGCGCCGGCGCGCCCCCCGCGCCGCCCGCGCCCGCCTCGTCTGCAAGCAAGCACTATAGCTACAGCACTCGCTCGGCCGCCTTCTTGAAAGCCTACTCGTGGTCGGAGCGCTAGGGTCGTCGCTGATTACATGAGCTCGATCGAAGTATATTTATTTATTTATTTAACAACAACACTTAAACCAACATGATACACCACCCATATATATATAGGTACTCTGTAGGGGCGAGCGCGCGCGTGTACGAGTGACATTGGTGTTGCAGTAACAGCCCAAAAAGGGTTGCTACTAGAGTCAGCTCGGGCACCCATAAACGGAGCCGTATTTCCTTGCCGTTGGCAGTGGGCATGATCAGTCGTCGTAAAGTTAGTTAGCGGGCGGCGGCGTCTGATCACGTATTGTGGTGGCGTGGGCGCTCACCGTGGTCGCAGTGCGCGGTGTGCGCGGCGGCGTCGGCGCCGGCCGGGCACAGCGTGCGCTCCAGCTCGAACAGCAGCTCCTCGCCCCACAAGTACGGCAGCTGCCACGTCTGCGCGCCTGCGGTGCACACACACACACACACACAGTTTGTCAAACATTTTTGCTAATTTCTAAAGCTACTAGCTGTTGGAGGCTGGGAGGGGGGGATTGTCGTGGGGCGGACACGACGCCATACCGACACATTTTCTCAAAATTTCCTTTGTACACAGTGAGCGGCCTTCATTCGGCGGATTCTGGGTGTTTGTATGTATTTAAGTATTTATTTAAAAGTATTTAAGTATGTTTATCAGTTGTTGAGTACTCATGTACAAGCTTCGGCTTAGTTGGGACTAAACAGCCGTGTGTTAATTTGTCCAAAACATTATTATTATTATTCGTGTCCGGGGAGATTCGAAAAGAGAAGAATGTGTTGCAGCTAGGCACGAGTGGGGCGCTGTGCGCGCACGCACGCACGCACGCACGCTCGCACGCACGCACCGGAGGGCTGGCGCGCGGTGAGCAGCACGGGGCGCGCCGTGTCGCCGCCAGAGCTGCTCACCCACAGCCGGCTCGGGAACGCGCCCTGGTCGCCGCTCTGCACGCACACACACACACACACGTTCAATAATGTATTGTAGGCACTTGCACTGTAATCAAACGAGGCGGCGGCCGGTGACCGAAGCAACTCACCGGAACAAATTCTAGAATGTACTCTATGGTGCTGTTCAAGTCGAAAGTGTAGAGCTGCTCGAACGCCAGCCTGCGGGCACACGCAACACACATCGCGTCAGGATCAACGAGTCGCACCTACTGTTGTGCGGCGGCGGGGCGCACGCAACGTACCTCAGCCGCACCACCGTGACGGGGTCGTCGTCGGCGGCGCCCCCGGGCGCGCCCAGCGCGGCGGCCGCGAGCAGCAGCGCGAGCGCGCGCGCGCCGGCGGCACGCATCCCGCGCGCCAGCACACGCGACCACGCACCGGTAACTACGACTCGGACACAGCTCCGGTGATGCACGTGCAAGGTGAGTGCGGCGAGGAGCGCGTGTGGGACGGGAAGGGCCGCGCGCTGCCGATAGCGGGCCCTTATCGATGATAATAGAATGCCAGCGAACTGGTGCCGATAAGCAGCGGCCGACGCGACGCTGAGTCACTCGTCAATTTCTCGAAATGGGTGTTCCGAGAGTCGCGAGCGGGCCGGTCGGTGTAGCCAGTTATCTTTGAGATATGAGCCAAGTAGATATGCAGTAACATTCCGGAGATCAGTCTGAACCGCCGCTCCTGTACGAGCGTGGCGCACGGCGACGTGTACTGTTTATCCGACTGCGACGAAGCGAAGGAGGGTATGACTTTAGCAGTCTTGTTCCCTCGTAGTCTAAACTACTGGATCGATTTCGAGAAGCGAGGTATCATTGAATTCGTTTTGGTTATCGTGTCATACAATATGATACAATTGACTAGAGTCAAGTTTTTATAAAGTTAACATTCAAAAGCAGACTAAAAATAACATAAAAACGAGTTTCATGTATTTTCAACGACGCACGACCATGTCGTCTCACCATACATCAGCACTCCACTCAGCACACGGATCGGGCAACTCTTACTTCTGTTGTTTGTGACTCAGCTTTCTAACTGATAGAAGAATAGAAATATCACGCGGAGACTCCGACTCCCTCCATATATCCAAACTAATATTATAAATTGCGAGACTGCCGGTCCGGTCCGTCCGTCCGTCTGTCTGTCTGCTTGTAACATTCTCTTACCTTCCGAATCATAAACTTCTACTAAGTTTGTGTTCCGAATCTGTCGAACCTACTCCCATTCATTCAAGCGTGTAGTTGGTGGGGGTGGGGGTGGGTGTGGGTGTGGGGGCAATGGATGCTGCCTCATTCATTCTGCCCGAGGGACCCGCGTGAGGTCCGCTCTCTGCCGTGCCAGGAGGTCAATTATACCAGTTTAGTGTCCGTATTTTCGCAACAGTTTTGGCCTTGGGCCGGATCGTGCGTGACGGTGGCAGGTTCGCTCCCCACCACTACCCTTAGAGCATCGTCTATTGATTGCCATTGATCCGCCGTCGCCAACAACTATTTACTGCGTTCCGCGTAGTGCGGCGCGTGGCGCGTGGAGCGTCCGGCTCCAGAGACCACGCTTCTAATGAAATACCGAATGTATTAGTGAGAAAATAATTTATTGAGTAAATGCATAAGTTAATAATACGGTAAACGTAACATAACGAGAACGAGGTAGTGCGCGCGCGCGCTACGCGGGCGGCGGCGGGGGTGCGGGCGCGGGCGCGAGGGAGGGCGCGGGCGCGGGCAGGCGCGAGTAGCGCAGGCCCAGCTCGTCGACCACGTGCTCGATGGCGGCCAGGCACGTGTCGAGCTGCTCGCGCGAGTGCGCCGCCGACAGGCAGAACCTGCAACACGCACGCACCACATGAGCATACATACGAGCATACCAGAGCACTGTTTGAGGACATTACCACTAAGTTTTCTGATTATTCTGATGATTATTGAATAAAGTTGAAGTTTTCAACATCACCCTAAGGTTGCCTGGAAGAAATCGCTGAAAGCGATAAGGCCGCCTTTTGATTGTACACAGTTTAGTAAATTATTATAATGTAAACTTTTGATATAATTTGGTGCTCAATAAAGTATATTTGATTTGATTATTCACATAATCATAAACTAAATAAAACAAAGCGACCCTCAAGCGAGCTGTACCGAGAATGTGGTAAGTAAGTGTGCGACTGACCGTATGCGCGCCTTGTTGAGCGGCGTGGCGGGGAAGCCGACGCCGACGACGGCGACGCCGCGCGCCGTGAGCCGCTCCACGGTGGCGGCCATCTTGCTGAACGAGTACACCAGCATGGGCACCACGGGAGAGTCGGCGTGCCCGAACGTGACCACGCCCATCGCGCGCAGCCGCTGCCGGAAGTAGTGCGTGTTGTCGCGCAGCCGCCGCACGCGCGCCTGCCCCGCCGGCGACGCGATCACGCGCATGGCGCGCAGCACCTGCGCGGCCACCGGCGGCGCCATGCTGTGCGCGTACGTGTGCCCGTGCCCGTGCGCGCGCACCCAAGAGACCAGCCTGGCGGACCCTGCACATGATGGACACACTCGCAGGTCACGACACGCGCGACAGTGCGCGGGCCTGCGGCGGGGTGGGCACTCACTCACCGGCGATGTACCCGCCGGCGGCGCCGAAGCTCTTGGTGAAGGTGCCCATGAGCACGTCCACGTCGCCGGGCGCGACGCCGCAGTGGTCGGTGACGCCGCGGCCGCGCGGGCCCAACGCGCCCACCGAGTGCGCCTCGTCCAGGTACAGCTGCAGGCCGAGCCGCCGCTTGAGCGCCACGAGCGCGCGCAGCGGCGCGATGGAGCCCTCCATGCTGTACACGCCCTCCACCACGATGACGATGCGCTTGAACTTGCCCTCGGCCTGCGCGCGGCGCGCCAGCTGCTCTGCGTGGCGCACGTCGTTGTGCCGGAACACGCGCACTGTGGCGCGCGCCAGCCGCAGCCCCAGGATGAGCGAGGCGTGGTTGTTCTCGTCGCTGAGCACCAGCGTGCCGCCCGCCAGCAGCCCCGGCAGACCCAGGGAGTTGGTCGCGAACCCCATGCCGAACACTATCGCCGCCTGCACACACACACACACGCCAGACTTTAATACATTAGTAAAGAGACGAGTATTACGTTAAATTGGAGAAAAGGTATCGGTGGAGTACCTCTACGCCGAGGAACTCCGCGGTGGTGCGCTCGAGCTCCGCGTGCAGCGGTGTGGAGCCGAGCTCGGCGCGCGGCGAGCACAGCGCCAGGCCGTAGGTCCTGGCGGCGCGCGCGGCCGCCTCGCCGCCCTCCACGGCCGCGAACCCCAGGTAGTTGTACGAGCCCAGGTTGATGCAGCGCCGCTGCGCGCCCGTGAACCTGCACACACGCCGCGTGTTCACTCCGACCGGTCGCCGTGCGGCGCGAGGCGCGAGGTATATATAGGTACACACCGGAACGTCCAGTTGTAGTCGTGCGTGTGCTGCTCCTTGAGCACGAGCTCGGCGCCGGGCGCGGAGCAGATGGGCCGGTTGAAGCAGTGCCGCACGCGCCGGTACACGTACCGAGAGAAGAACACCTCGAACGGGTTGTACAGCGCCGCGTACCCCTACAACACACAACATACACACACACACACATGAGCAAATTAGATACAGCTTTTAAGGCATTCAAAGGCATGTGGTTAAAATTACAAATTAAATAATAATAAAATGTTGTGCGACGGGCACACGTGGGGCCATGGATCTGATGGCATCAGATGGGAGACCTTCGCACGATTCAAACCATATCGCAGTGTAAAGGGGTTTCGATAAAATGATTAACATAGCGCTAGCGTAGTATCGGGTCGCGCTATCGGCCACACTACACACACAAAATAGCAAGCAATACACATTATTGCATCGCGCGATTAGATTGCTGCCGACAGGCGTGCGGCGGCCGGCGACCGGCGGCGGCGCCCTGCGCATCAATCATACATTTTTTTACATTACAATCTTCGCGATTACGGTTCATAATAGTGTACGAACGCATTAGAATATCTAATGCTGCAATAACCTTTATTTGAATTTGATTTATTTATTTATTTTATTTATTGGTTTACCAACAGATGTTGCACATATACAAAAAAAGCAATCTTATAAATAGTAGGTACAAATCATCCGTGTGAACACCCAGTAATAGGTAAACACAGCATGTGTAAAATGCTTACAAACAGTATGTGACACACTGGTTATTATTTATTATTTACACTGGTTATTATTTACTGGTTATTTGATTTGATACAAAAAAAATGACTAAAAAAATACAACAAGTCCGTACCATTACACTGGAACATGTAGCACAACTACTTGTTACGTGTGGTGCTACATTTAAATACAACCACCGCTCACAAACAAGTACCTACAGTCACATTCCATTAGGAGTCACTAAAACCAGACTCAAGGGGTAGGAATTATTATCTAACTGTGCTCAAGGTAGGTACGGTAAAAAGTTTGTGGAGTTAGATTAACACGTCCAAAGTGTATCGCAGCACCAGCACCTTCCCGGCGAGTAGGCCCGGTTCGGTTCTAGGAAGTGTGCCGCATTCAGCCCTCATATAAACACACTGACTGTCTTGTGTTAATTCCGTTCAAAGAGCATTAAACAGGCCAGCAATCAACCAGTCATTACATCAAGCAGCATGATTCATAATTTTTTATTGCTATACAGTCTTTATCACTTTATTTTTATAGCGTTACATTGTGCGAGGTTGGGTTTGCTCGGTTCCCGCGTTAACTCGTCTATATACGTATTGAACATTTATATTTGGTTGTCTATCATCTCCGCTTTACTCACTCAAACCGTCCTTGGGCTAATCTCTCAGTGAAACTGTATTAAAATCTGTTGAGCAATTGTCGCAAACCGACCGACCGACGTAGCTAGTTAAAAAGTCACGTGACGAGGTACGTCATAACGTTGTCAATGAATTTAATTGTGAATAATAATTATTGTGGCAATGTATATTCGTACATCGATGCCGAATATTGATCGGTGCCCTTCGTGGAGCAGGCGAGGTGCTGTCGGACGGGCGCTGTAGCTGGACTACGTCCTACGAAGCGAGGAGAGCGATTCAAAAATAGGGTCCCTGGACGCTTTTAATGCCATTAATGAAACGTATCTCGTTGCAGGGGAAGTACCGACCAGGCACGACCTGCGGCGGCGCGGGCGACAGCGCGCCGGCCAGACACCCTGACGACATGATAACCAGTCGTTTGACACACATTCCTAGCACTAGCTGCAAGGCGACGACTACAGGCTCCTTCCTACCTCTTAGCTGCCTATGAGATGCTAGTCTATAAGAGTTGTAAATTTCCCGACAAATAAATAAATAATATAATTAGTGCAGCGAACACTTGGGGAGGAGAGCGGCAGGTAAACACAGGGGCTGCCACAATAGATCCCATGGGGTCGCAGGGTCGCCGGGTGTGGACCTGCCACCTGCTATTTGCCACTACTTCTGAAAATAAAAAGAACAGAACTGTGTGCGCGCGGCGGCGCGTCTCGGTACAATAAGTACTTTTCCCGAATTGTCCATAATGTCCTTTCCTATATAAAATGACCTTTTCCCGCAATGTAATTGTGACGGAATTGGTCTGCGACTACTCACGACGGGACATGTGGTACTGTCCCACGAACAAATCGATCAGGTGTCGGCCGCCTCACCACCACCACCACCACCACTCTATTAATATACCTAACTGCGTATTTCTTTGTTAGAAGGATTTTTTTCCTAATAAGGCGTGTCCAGACCGGGCGAGGCCTCGCATGCGCCTGTCACGTCCACACCGAGCGCGCTGCCTCGCGAGGCGGGCCGCGCCCGCGGCGGCTCGCCCGGTCTGGACGCACCTATTTACGAGTATCAAAATTATTTTAAAAGCTATTCTATTACCAATTGTATGTTGTTAACACGATCTGTATTTCCAAGAACTTATAATTAGTAAAAACATAATTATGTACGTTAATTAATGGGAATGGCATATAAAGTGAACTAGGTATGGTGATATTGCGAGTATGATATTAAACAGAAATACTATACATTTGAGTAACGGTAAGTTCCCTTCCCGGAAGCGTTTCGAATATGAGTCACTATCAGTGGCTATCAGTTATTGATCATAATAATATGTCGGTCGTTCCATATCGAGTGCACGCGCAGATACCGCGGGTTACCTATTGTAATTATTTAGTTGAGCCGTACAACAAGGGAGCGAGCGGGACATGAGTCGCACAACAAGGGAGCGAGCGGGACATGAGTCGTACAACAAGGGAGCGAGCGGGACATGAGTCGTACAACAAGGGAGCGAGCGGGACATAGGTCGTACAAGGGAGCGAGCGGGACGAACAACCCACAAGCAAGTCGCAGGTCGTCTCGTCTAGCTCACATAGCGCTAGGCATTTTTGTAAATGCCTGATAATTGTAGTTTGGAGGCGGCGGCGGGCGGCGGGCGCGGGCGCGGGCGGGGGCGCGGCGCGTGGCTCGTTTAGCGCGTCGATAATTGACCCAAAACTGTTGTAATGGAACTACAATTAGTACAGCACTCGGGCGCGGCCAGCCTCCCGGCCCGCCGCAATCACGCCCGTCCGTCCGCACATACATCCGTGGCGACGGTTGGGTGACGGACGCACGTTCAATCGAATTACAATTTTTTTATATACCTACGAGGTTGAGTCACACAACCTTTCCACAATAGCCCACGACACAAACTCGAATAACTATTAAATCTCTCCTCTCTAGGTATAACTTCATTACAAAAAACGACTGTGGTGTAACTCAACCTCGTATCCGAAAATCAATAATTGCTTGATACGAGGTTGAACCATACAACCTCTCTATGTAAACTAGTATGTAACCGAGACATGTATTGATTGGACTAAGCGCCCACTAACCTGATACCTGCTCTAGTGCCGCTGTCAAAAATCTAGAAATACCTAAAGTGTCGCTGTCAGGGGTTGGTTGTTGAAAAATGAACTTAGACAATTAAATAAATAAAGAACAATTGCGCGTGACGTAAGCGTCCCGGGGCCGGGACACCGACACTTGAAGCGGTTTTTCTACCGTCCCGGGGCCGGGACACCGACACTAGACTAGATACACTATACCGAAGCAGGCAATGATTCAGCATCACCTACACGACACTACACTGATGCTGGCTGCACATGCACTCTCATATTTCCAACCAGCGAGCGGCGCGGCGCGGCGCGGGCGGCGCTGTATTATTTTACGACCAATTCTCATTTAGCTCATAGCCTCATGAATGACGTAGGTACTTGTATAAAGCTCTGCTATAAACAGTGTTACACACACACGACACACGAAATAAACACATCAAGCAAGCAAGACCACAGGACTAAAACTGTTTTTAAAAATTATGCAACATGGATGATTGAAAGTTGTGAAGCAACTCCCTATTCAGTAAGATAACATTTATTTAAAAATATTAAAAAGTGGGAATTATTAAGTAATTAATTACCAAAAACATTATACTGTTTAAATATATATAAACCATCCGGAAGAAATTATCTGAATGATAGTGGAAAACGCATCAAAATCCGGTGCGTAGCTTATAAGATGTAAGCGTACAGACAGACGCGGGAAGCGACTTTGATTTTATACCATGTAGTGATGATTAGAGATTCTGGTTTCATAACGAAATTAAGGAACCTTGTACAACTTGCTAATTATCGGTAGTATTGTTGTCAAGTAGTTTAATTAATAGTTCGGTTGCAGACGACGCGCCCCCCGCCGCCCGCCGCCCGCCGCCCGCGACTCTCCGTTCACCTTGAAGAGCACAGAGTTGCGTGAGCGCAGCGCGACTCCAGCGCGGGCTGCGTGCGTCACTCGTCGCCAGCACGGCCCGGCCCGGCCGCACTACTACCGACCAGCAAGCAAGCAAGCAATACACGACCACTCACCGACTACACTCTATTAGACATGTGATTTGGGCAATTGTCATTCAATAGGTACAGACATTATTTTAATTTATTAGGTTTGGGTCGGCCGGCGGTGAGCGGACACCGCGCTGTTTGTAATAATTATGTGGGCGCACTCGGCTATATCGGGAACATAATGATGGTTGCAAATGAAATAGCACACCCGATGTAGCGCAACATTCCATCGGCGATTAGAGAAGTAATTATCGTGTCGTGCGCCAGCACTAGCTAGTGCTGCGCTCGCCGCTCGCCGCGCGCCGTCAGGGGCGCTCTCGCATATTACTAATGTTCTTCATTCGACCAAATCGCATCTCCGATAAGAGAGAGAATGCAAATTCAATGTTAGACTGCAGCTTATCTATCGTGTAGGTGGGCCACTGACTGACGGCAATACAATACATGGCATGGCATGACTGATATCATACAAAAATCTAAAACAGAGAATCAATAGCCGACAGTTTAAAATGCTGGGTCTGTTTTGTATTGTCCTAGTAGCGAGGTGTGACTATGGAATCCATGGCGCAGTCACCGATCTACAACCTGATGTAAAATGCTTGTTCCGGTAAAAATAAATAAATGTGCGTATAAATCAATAAAAGGACATAAAACAACTGAGCAAGCGACAATGTTGTCGATACTACCGTTCGAGCGACGCGATCAGAACAATAACAGTGTGCAATACACAGAACAATACAATGAGAGGAGGCGCGTGCGTGTCCATAGAACATACTTCACGCGGTCTAGCTTTAAATATTGAAGATACCAAATTTTACTCAGAGATGCAATTTCATTTTTAAAAATAAACTGCATTCATAGATAAAATACAAAAAAATAAAGTTTTAAAAAATCTATGATTGCAGCTATTAATTATTATATGTATTTGTAAATTTAATAAAAATAAATTGAAATCATGGATCTTTCAGTTATGACAATTTCCAAAATTTTAGTTTGTAATATTTGGCAGATAGTGGGGGTTCGGCGTAGAGTGGAGGGCATACCTCTCTGTTTCTCTCGGTGGCGACTTTGGGCTTGAAGAGTATCTGGTTGACGAAGCCAAGGAACATGAGGATGTACAGGCCGAGGTGGGTGAGCGCCGCCGTCAGCAGCGTGCTCTTCTCAAACGAGCCCGGGAACGTGTCGTACTGCGTCCAGTCCATGGGCGGCGCCGCGCCCCGCAGCTCATCGCTGGGGGACTTCTGGAAAAATGCACATGTTACATGAAACACGCTACTGTGATTATTTTATTTTTGCTACTAGAAGAACATGTTAACTTCAGGTCTCTCTGAGTAGCGTCAGGATTTAAAAATATCGGCTCAAACCAACCAAAGAATTCACTTCTACAAAGATCACTGTGCTCCAGTAGGAATTTTCTCTTTAGTTATTTACAGTAGGACATAAGATTAAGTTTTTAATTTATTAACTCCCAAATATCTGCCTCATCATCCTCCCCATGCGTGCCACATGTTACAATAAATGTCAAACAACATGAAAATCAATGATAGGTACAGAATCTAAAGACTGTACCTAACAGAAATAATCATACAAAATTAATAATAGTAAGTATGTTACAGAGCATTGATTGTTCAATATAAAACCAACCAACACAGGTAATTTGCCTTCCTTACATATGTCTTTAAAGTTTTGGCGGTACAGTGAATGGATAATGTGCGGAATTGTTTGTTGATCCCAGATTCCATGATTGGCACCTGACATTATATCTGGGAATGGTTAGAGTTACTTGTGTTTAGACAACAAAAATATATAGGTTTCAGAAACTGTAACATGTATTAATATTTAGCTACTCTACTATGTACTCTGTACTGTCAACTACTGTCTGCATTAAGGCACAGAGCAGGAATTCTGAAAATTCTATGAGCTGTCATATCATGATTTCTAATAACTTTTGCGAAATGTACACGCGCATCCGCCAGTGGGGAGTCGGGACTCCCGGACTTTGAGAAGGCGGGGCGCTCCTGGGTGCTGTGCCAAGGGCGTGGCCCCAGGACACCGACAGAAACCGATTTACAAACTTTTTACAGGTTATAAAATAAATGAATATCTACTTACATTTACACCATTAGTTATAGAAGACGGCTTCGTGTAACCATTTCTATGATTGTTTGTTATGCCATTAAGTAACTTTCCCTCTTTTCCATTACATTCTTGAAGGTTTTTTGATGGTTTTCTCTGATTCAAGTCCACACAACCATTCGCCACTACTGCCGCCATCCTTGTGTGCGTCAGTGACAGAAACAGAATAGAACGATAGTCAAATCAGACAGACAGTCATGTGAAGTGAACAACATTACAGTGTGTCAATTAAACAACTAACAAGAAACGATCATGCAGCGGTTACTGTGCTGAAATGAAAATTTATCAAAAGTTTACAATCCGCTTTTGACGCTTTTCAAAGCCATAAAATGCTGTGACTGTGAGTGAAGTGTGATAGGTAACCCGAGCTGTTTTACCGACACTCAGTGTGGCCAACTCCCTTGGATGTTTGAGCACTAAACGAATCTAAAAAAGCACCAGATTTACAGGATTTTCAAGAAATGAGCACTAGATGTATAAAACTTAAAAAAAACGCAACAATATAAATGAGTAAAAGAATTTAGAAACTCAATATCAATTTAGTTAGGTAGGTATACCTTACAAAATAAAATCAAAGTCGGCGAGCACAGTCGGTAAATATAATTTTCATCGCGCGACAGAAAACAAAACAGTATTGCCTGCCTCGATCGATTTGAAAATGGCGTGACGATTTCATAGAAAATGTGAATGATGAAGATGATGAATGAAATTTTCTACAGAAGCAGTGATTCCTCCAGATTTCATACTTGGTACTTTTGATGGTGACTGAAAAAGCACTAAAAAGGGCACTAGGCACTAAAATTTAATTTTGAGCGCTGACATCTGTAAAAATGCACTAGATCTAGTGCCGGAAGCACTAAGTTGGCCACATTGCCGACACTCGACAGCACGTTTGACAGCTTATGACAGCTATCGATTGACAGTAGTTTTTATCATTTCTTACGTGCCTTAGACAAAAGTCATGCTTATCATACAGCGTAATCTGTCAATTTTTATTATTTGTCAAATTGCAATCAGAAAAGTTACGATTGAGTATTGTGTGTCTGACGAAACGGAAACCTCAGTGGGCGAGTCCGACTCGCACTTGCCCGGCTTTTTTTATCCTGTCCGAAATGTTCTAAGTGCTAACTATATTTTTTATTGTTATATAAACTGTTGCTATCGGTGGAAAACTTTAATTGGCCCCGTATCATGTACTTCGGTTATGTTAATATTGTTATTCAAGCTATTGGTCTTCCTAAAGAAAAAAAAACCTAATAGGTAGGTTCTATTTAGTTTTAGTTTTAAAGACACGATGATACAAACAAGGTTTTGGAACGCACGGAAATGATGCAACAAAAGTGGCGCTGCTGCGCTGTCAACTGATCTACTCTGTCGATAAAACAGGTCTGTGAAACGAAAGTCAATAGTTTTTGCATTTTCTTGAAAATCCTGACTGTCTGTTCGAACCGCGAACTGTTCAGTTTTCCAGCGGACAGATTACTTATGAAACGTCGATCTTGTAACTAATAAATATTCTATTACCTACCGGAAAACAGAGAAAAGTTATTTTTATTATCGTTTATTAATTATAATACTGACGAACGGCAGCAGACACCGCCCCGCCGTTCGGTGGGGTCGACGATGAGTAATACCGTTTCTTGTGCTGAGTGACGTCGTCGTGCAGCGGCCGGCAGGCGCTCGCGGCTCGCACCGCGAACTCGCCGCAGTCACCCGGCGCGGAGGCTCGACAGCACCCGCCCTCCGCACTCGCACCCTCGGTACCTTGCTTTCAGAGCACCCGATCGATCGTCGCAACCACCCAGTCTCCGGGACATAAAGTATGAGCGGCGACGCGCTGCTGAGCGGGCTGGCGAGCGGAGACGCGGCGCCGGGCGCGGCCGGGGGCGCGGCGGGCGCGGGCGGCGCGGGCCTTAAGCGCGAGCACGACTCCACCGACGACTTCGAGCACCTGGTGGGCGAGCGCGAGCCGCGCGGCGCCACGCAGAGCTTCCTCGACATGGAGCGCGAGCTGCTGGCCGGCGCCCCCGCGCCGCCCTCCCCGCCGTCCCCGCGTCCGCTGGACCAGCTCGCCGACCAGCTCGCCGACAAGTTCACCGACAGCGAGTCGGACGCCGACACGGCGGGCGAGTCGCCGCTGCACCGGCCCGCGCCCGCGCCGCCTGCGCGCGACCCCACGCCGGTGCTGGCGCCGACGCCCGCCCCGCCGCCGCCGGCCGCCGCGCCGCCGCCGGTGCGCGAGCCCGAGCCGGTGCCGCAGCCCGAGCCGGCGCGGCCGCTGCACAAGGAGCCGCCGGCGAGCGCGCCGCTGCGGCCGAGCGCGCCGCCGCCGGCCGCGCCCGCGCCACCCAGCGCGCCGCCCGCGCCCGCCGCCGCGCCCGCCGCGCCCGTCGCGCACGTCATCGAGGCCGAGGTCATCTTCTGCCAGATGGGACTCGGTGAGTTGCCGCCGATTGCCACCACTGAAGTAGGTGCACCTATAACAAGCCCTAGCGCGCTACGCACCTCCTCATACGTTACTTCACGTAGGTATCTAGGTACCTATTGATTCTGTGTACACGTAGGTACCTATACCTACCTAGTACTTACATTGATTCTAATTTAGCTCATCCAAGGTTTGTTTTCTAATTTGTAAAACATTTGACAACATTTTTTTCTGAATTTAGAAAACAACCATAAAGTATAGGTAGGCGCTGTACCTATTTATTATTTAGGTCCATTGACCATATTCCGAGAGCGGCACTTGGGAATAAGTAACAGTAGTAGGCCGACGAGTCGACGACGCCTGCACCCACCACCCACCGCCCTCATGACTGGCTCGCAGTCTTTGCATGGAGCCCGGAGCACAAAGCCCTGCTACCTATGACGTACACCGTGGACGGAACGCTCCCGAGCGTGTCGTGCCGACGGTCAGACAGGTGAACAAAGCCTCACATCGCAAAAGTTACAGGCATCGAAATAAATAATCCTGACTAACACAGATTCACGGAAGCGAGACATGATGATTGGTGCGCCGCGCGCGACGTGACGGCCGGGTATTAGATGATGTTCCAAAACGCATCGTTTTTAGCATTAAACGGTCGGTTCTTTTTATGTGGAGCACGGAGGAAGCGGTCGGTGGTGAGCCTGAAAGTGGGAGGGGGGGGAGGCGGGCGTTGACCGCGCGGCGGGCGCGGGCGCGGGGTAACGGCACCCGCGCCCGCTGCAGCCCACGCCTCGCGCTGCAGACGAACGTCCGTCACCGACCTATACCTACACGACACGATGCGCTCGCTCGTCAACGTTACTTCTCTCTGACTGATGAGTTCACTCACAAATCCATTTTCCGCGTAAATAAGCGTCATGCGTCTATTAATAGTTTAAACGCGATAATAGGTGGAGTCCCACGGCTAGCGGCTCCTCGGCGGTGAACATGCGAGCGAAGCCGGCCGCGGAGCCGCACCGCACTGTCCGGTGGAATAAATTATCGCACGGCGACGCAAAATCGATGCACGCCCAGGAATCGGGCGTCGGGCGGCACGCGCCCGCCGCCCGCCGCCCGCCAGTGGGTCATCTAACAACCAATCTACTAACTTAACTCCAGAAAATTAATAAAAGTTCAAATTAACTCAAAATCATTTTTCATACTAATTTTACGAGATAATACCTACTTTATCCGACGTTCCGATATTGCACTGAGCTAAGAGAAAGATAACCAGAAGATAAAACTTTATCTTATCTGGTTTGATACCTACCAGTTAACCTATCATGTGGTTGTGAATATATTTTTAATACAGAAAATTCTAATGACCATCATTCTCGAAAGTACCTACATGGTACCTACATACATCAAAATAGTTAACTAACAGTCGGCGCTTGGTGAACACGTAAAATAAACAAAGGCAGAACGGCACAGTTTCAATGAGTTCCGAGTTCAAGAGAACCAGCCGCCAAATTAAATGAATGCTGAGTGCATTCCATAGATAAAGCAATCGAAACAAGGCCGCAGAGCGTCCGTCCGCCGTGGATCCCTTCCTACGCGGCGGGCGCGCCGCGCGCCGCATACACGCGCGCGCCGCCCAGCGCCGGTTGCGACGGCACCTCGCTAATTTTAGCAGCAGTTCCTTGGCGCTCTCGCGCAGCTCACAAGCGGGGACCCCTCGGCGCCGAGCTCACGTCGCCGGCCGACACGACCGCGGCCCGAGCGCTCCGCCCGCCCCGCACGCGCGACCCATGCGCCCATGTAGCGGGCCGCAGTGATCACACCTCCAGGGACTCTCGTTTTTTGTGTGGACTCAATTGTGAATCGAAGCGCCCGCGCCGACATGGCATCCGGAAGCAGTGACGCCATCACGCGTAAGTACACGCGTCTCCAGCCGAGGATATCGTTTCACAATCATTATTCTGGCTTCAAATTATGGTTACAAATTCTGCTCAATCAGCTTTCCAAAAGTTCCTGGAAAGAAAGATTTTGTCTCTATTGGATTCTAGAATCTGGTTGAACTTTCATTTATGCGAACCTATTACATTTTTTTTTAAAATAAATGTGTGTGTATGACGGTCCGTTGGTACAATATCCGCCGCTGTTATTAAATATAACGCCTACGTCAGTCTCGCGCGAGCGGCACTCCAATTTCCATCTTGTCTCAATTTTTATTATGCTCTCTAGGTACTTGTAAACGATGGATGGTAGAGATACGAATCCAGTGTCAGCATTTGTACTGTTGCGACCTACGGCTGTATCTGCCTACTTCCTTCCTGTTTGATCTTTATTTATACTTTTCGCAAACGATCTCTGGTCGACCTGATCGACCTTAGCAGGTTCGAGCTGCAAATGTTATGCCAATAAAATATAACTACATATACGAGTACGTCACACATTTTTGAATTGATTTGTCATGACGACTATCGCCCAGGCACTGTAGTTGAATTCACAAAGGACAGCTGAGCCTACCGTTCTAGATCACAATATACCCAAGAAGCCACAGTGGCTAACCACAGTAAGTCCAAAACATGTCCAAATTACAACTTACAGGCCTATTGTTTGTTTGTGTGATGTAAATAACATCCATGGGCAACAAACAAGAATACAAACTTTTTAATAAGTATGTATACTGGTGTACGCTTGCGACACGTGCGTGGCGGCTTCTCGCTCCTGTTGTCGGAATTCCCTGTTATTATATGGATCAATAGCCGGTACCTACGTTACATAGGTACCTACAGTAAACATCGCCCGACCCTCCTGTTCCTGGATCACCTATAGGGTAGGGACAAGACGTGCTTGATAGATGTTCAATATGTACACACAAGTATTTTGGATAATGAATTGGCGAAGGTATTCAGTGCTTTTAGTAAGGTGTTACAAACTAAGAGAGTTGGATACAGTTGAGGTTCGTCGGCGGGTCGCTCGTGCGCGCTACTGAGAGTTACTTGTGCGCACCGTTCGGATAGCCCTGACCTAATTGTGGTTACGGGTCGCAAAAATGCGGCGCAGTTCCCTTTGTGCCCTACTTTGTTCGCTCACTCGCCTCGCTTTTGAGTTGAAGAAAGGCTTTGTTGTCGCCTACTTGTTGTATCGAATGTGTACTGAAAAGCTATCATCGCAAAAATGTTGCTTCTTGTGTAGCCATCACGTGGTCTTTGTCTTCAATCCCTCTCATTACAACCTCTACATTTAGTTTATTGTTCACCAGATTTTTCAACTTTTTCACCAACCTCCATCCCCACAATTTGTTTCAAGTTGTACAACTCTCCCGTCACTCCGTCCCATGTTCGCGTCACCGCAGCGTGCGACGGTACGAGTGTTAAGAGCTCCGTCAATACGGATACTCTTGTAGCAAAGCTTTTTTGTCCATCCGTCTGTCCGCCGCATAACTCAAAAGCAAGTGGACCGATTTAGCTGGAAGTTGTAGTAGCTACCTATTCGATTATGTAAAAGTGCCCAGAAATTATGAGAAAATTATGTAAATTCCATGAAAACTATTATTTACCGGGATATTCTAGAATTCTAGGAAAACTAAAAGTTTAATATACGAAGCTCCATCCACACTATACTTTGTTGAAATATTTTGTTAAACGTCAATTTTGTTGTTATTGTGTTGAAATTATTCTCTGGCAGGGTCAAGCCATTAGGCTTGGTTTTGTTTTCCTCAATTACGGCAAAAGTGCTGGCTCCTTGTAGGTCGTTAGGAAAAGCCCAGACAGTGGTGTGTACTCAATACAGCGGGTGGGGCGGATCGATACCCGCGGCACGCGCGCAGCCAGCGCCTCGCCCGCCGCCCGCCGCCTCCCGCCGCCACCGCCACTGTGTGCGGCAGACAAAGTGTCTGCTCTCTCTGTGCAACACTTCTCCAACATTATATCAATTTCTCAAAGTCCCTTGTTGAGTCCGCGAACCAAACTGACCTCAATATTTACTTTTGCATTCACCGAGTCTAAGTTTATTGTTGTCAACTTGTTCACGGTGCCACTTGTTTGACTGTGCCACTCGGCTACAGTACCGGCAGACCGGCAACAATGACTCACGCACGATGACGTCACCCCGCAGTCGTCGTCGGGGAAAGTTTCCAATAGGGATTCCGTTTATTTCCGATTGTTTATATAGTAATTTAATATAACTTATGTATGATGACATAGGTACGGATCAAGCGTACGTATTCATAAGCGATCAAGGCATGGCTTGCGGTAACAGACCATTTATTTTAGTACTTCCTAAAATATCCTCAATTTTTCCAACTGGATAGCTTTCGCTTCACCTTTTGTACCCTCTTTTAACCCTTATTGAGTAACCTCATGTAATGTAGTTGCCTCCATTGATCCCCGTGCCTTTGATGTGCCGGCTGTGTGTGTATGGGCTGTACGGCTGCGATGCAGTTTATCCTCGCAAAGTGTATTCTCACGGTTTATTGACGTTCGCGCATTTTTATATCCTTTGAATTGTTTTTGTAACGTTCAATCAAATAGACACATTCATTAAGTCTGTCATTAAGTTTGGTCGTCCCTGGCTTGTACGGCTGGGTCCCCTCGTGCGCCGGTGTCGCGGCCCCCGCCCGCACAGCCCGCCCCGCTGTCACACGGACGGGTCACGGTGTATTTTTAACCCAGCACGTCACCACGGCCGCCCTCCCGACGACGCGGCGTCTCTCGCCCTGCATAGGTAACAGTGTTGCGACCGCACGCACCATACCTCACTGTCGACACTACAGTGTGGCTCGTCTCTTGAAGTCAGCTAATCGCGTCTCAACAGAGATGCATCACCAACAGACCAATTTACGACTTTACCGAGCGGCCGAATCTGCGATTAAGCAAAATAGAGTGTTAAATGTATTGCACGTGTCGTGCAGCGGACAGTAGGTATTGTTACATTCACAAATGAGTGGGTGCGCGGTCGGAACGTTGTGCACTGAGTCACACCTGTCCATAAGATCCAACAGAATACATAATAGGGGCCATATGTGGCGAAGTGGCCACGCACGGACAACTTGACTCCGCCGCCCGCCGCCCGCCGCCGCCCGCCGCCGCCATGCCCATGTAATAAATTTGCACTCAATATTGCGCTGCGTATCGCGTGTGGCGTTTTTTACGTAGATGTTTAATGAGGTTTCCCATTGGTAGCATCGGTCCGCGAGAACGAGCCAGGTTATGTCCGACTCCACCGACGACGCCTCGTCGGTCCACCGACCGGTTGTTGTCCGGGAAGGCTACTTACACGTACAACGCGTGTGGTGAGCCGCACTCCGCACATAGCGACCGGCGACCGGACTTGCAAGACCAAGTTTGGTTTCGGAGTCATATCCGGGCACACTCCAGAAGATTACTGACGGGGTGTCGAGGACACCATCATCTTAATGGGTCAGGCAGCAGGAAGTTGCTCCGGTTCCACGACAGTAGATCACTTTTGAAGGTACATGGTGCATGGAGCACAAAAGAACCTTGTATTGAGTCGGCCTTAATATATTTCCTGTAACTGCCTTCCTTAACGTAGGTAGGTAGGTGCGTGCGTGTGACCTTGACGCGGATCGTCTCGCCTCTTAAATGTGTTATCACCGCCGCCGTTGTTTGTTTGCCTTTGTGTACTGTGTTCGTCATCGCCGCGCTGGTTACAAGCGCACGCAGCGCATACGTATTTATTATACAAGTTAAATCATTGTGCAACTTAACCGATACACTTAGTTTTATTAGCTCATTGCTTATATTGTTTCATGAGGGACAAAGGAACACGAGTTTCTATAATATCTAATAGAGTTCGCTACTATTACCATTGACTTTTACAGTGTTCCGAACATTGAAATACCTACCTTTTTTCCTACCTACTTTCTTTCGTGTTATCGCGTTTCGTTCGTTTTGTTCTCGTTATTGTCGTCTCAAGCTTATCTCGCTCGGGACATGCCTCTATCAAATATTATATGTTTGCCTTATTCTCCTCTGCTGTTATTCAGAATCAACTAATTTCATCTTAGGTCTAGATTGGAGACCTCAAATCATTAGTACGCATGTCACCTAATGTGTAAGTATGCACATAGTTGCTTGCTTGTAGACTCGCTACACCAGTGTAGGTATTGTGTATTGTTGTGCAGCGAGCGACATTCAAAGGCTGCGAGGGGTGGGTGACGTCAGCCCGCAGCCTCAGCTGACTCACCGGTCACCGCACGTAACTGATGATGCATACGCCGCGGAGTCGGTCGGTCGGTCGGGCTCGCGCCGTCAATCAATTATCAGACATTAAAAAAACCAACCAATGTGAACAGCTACTTAATTTTAAAACATAACAATAATAGGTAATCTTGTTTGTGCGGTTGAGGGTCCGATGCACATGTAGCCAGTACCTGGCTGCAGGTCGGGGTCGGGCCATCCGGGTCACGGACGACAGACGGCTGTTGTCAGCACGCAGCACGCAGCCGGGACCGAGAGGAAGCTACGCGCGCTCTCACAACAGCGGACACGTGTGACGCCCGCATCCGCTCCCGCACGTGGGCACCGTGCTGGTGCGTGCGTGCGTGCTCCGTGCGCTGCGGCATATTGTATTGCACCCTCGTGGTACTTACTACATTAGGTTTCCGACGGGAATCAACCCAGAATTTAAGGTGCACTTCATGGTTTCAACTGCTACATTATGTATTTGCCAATTATGTACATTGTATAGTGGACACACTTCACCTTGAGCTGGCCTATTAGGGAGTTTCAATACTATGAGACACCAGTTTATACTGGTTTATTTCCACTGACGTGCGGTCGACCGTACCTGCATTAAAAGTGCCCATAGGTGTGAAATTGCTATAAATATACAAGGATGGTCATAAAAATTCTGAAAATTGAAATTGTTACGGGAATGTTGGGGAAACCGTTAACAAAACTACATCTCTATTCCAAGGTTTCAGTATATTAATGGTCAGTGTATCGGATTGGCGACTTGTACTTGTGGTGCCGCCGCACTGGGCTCGCCTCCAGCCGCCGCCCTCTCACCAGCTCTGCCTGCACAGGTATACCTGCGGCCCAGACTGTCTGAGCAATAGTTATATGTGTGCGGCCGCGGCGGCAAGAGGCGCGACCCTCCCGCCCGCGTGCACGTGCACGGCCGCCTGCAGCCAGCCACTCGCGGGATGCGCGCGCCTTCCTTCTAACGTCCTCGCTCTTTAACTGCTTCACAACTTAACACTAACCAATACTCAAGTGACGCGCATCCCATAACATACCGTGACAGGCGACGGTGGTGGGTCGGTCGGTCGGTCGGTCGGTCGGTGGGTGAGGAGCTGGCCGAGCTGGCTGGCTGGATGCAGCTCGCTCGGTGATGGAGGTGCGGGGCGCGCATGCGCGGCGGGCGCGCGGGGCGGGCGGCGCGCGGCGGGCGGCGGCGGGGGGCGGGCTGCGCGCCAGTATCGACGCGAGAGTCGGGCGCGGCGCGCGTCCGTGCTGGCCGCCTACACGAGTTGACGTTACGTAAAGTGCGACCATGGCGGTCTCCGGGCCCTCGCTGTGCAGCGTGCTCGACCCGCGTGAGTGACCGCCCCCACCCCCTCCCGCCCCACCCCCGCGCGCCCCCCCGCGCGCCCTCGGCTTGGCTTCGCCGCTTGTCTCTCCCTGTCGCCACTAACCCGCTAACGCGCCGCCTTCTCTTGCAGATGCTTGGTTCGACCCGCAGAGGCTGCACCCCCAAGGTGAGTGAGTGCGTGGTCGCCGGCGCCGCGGCAGCGCCCAGCGAGGGTTCCTCTCGCGCACCCCTCGGAGACTGAACAATAATACCTACATGTCAAGTCAAGGTCCGACGTGATCGTTCTAATTGTGTCACTAGCATTGTGTCATTGTCACTCAGCGCCCGCCGCCCGCCCCCCGCCGACCACCGACCACCGACCATCGACCACCGCAGTGATCGAACGAGAGCACTCTCGTGTTTGATTTGTGACCAAGTTAATTCAAGTAATAATGAAGCACATGCGTGTCGGGTGGGTGTCGGACGATGTCGTGTCAACAACACGAGTTCCGAGATCATTAAACTGTCATTAAGCAAGTTGGAAGAATTCCACTATCCGGGCTTCCTCGGGGGACTGGCGACCTTCCCGGCGGCCGCACCGCGTCGCCGGCGCGTGTTCACCTCCGCACTGCGAAACAGTTCGAGCTCGACGAGACAGTTAATCTGTTTCTTTGATGATCACAAACCATGCCAAGATTTTCGAGTTTTCAGTTTGAACGGTCCCCCGTGGCCTCGTGTCGGTTCATTGCCTACCTGTTCGGTGTTTGAAATGATTGCCCATCGGCGGCGGCGGCGGCGCGCATGCGCTGTACGCAGCCACCAGGCGCACAGATGTCGGCGGCGGGCGACGTCGCCGCTGCCAAGATGAAATTAGACTCATTTTGACAGAGGTCTGACTGAACGAACAATCTAATTTATGGCCAAACCAACGGATTGCATTGCAGTCGGCTACACACACACACACACACACACACCGCTCGGCTACCGCCAAGAGCCAAGCATTGAAGAAGCATTATCTATTATTGCCAAGTTTATGACATTTGCTCTAGCTCAATGAGGTTAGGTAGGTATCTCGTCTTGATGAATCAATACCTATCTCTGTCAACTGATAAGTTATGATGTGTAAAGGTTTCTGGCGCATTTGCTGAACCCCACACAGTTCCTGTGGCCTTGGCGAATCGTGTCGTGTCGGTCAATATCCCAACACTCTAACCAGTAGCACTTGCTTGCTTGGTTGCTTGCAACACCCATCCATCACGTCACGTGTTGTTCTAGATCGGTCTAATTGAATTAGAGGCGGGTCTTGTGTCAGAACTTGCTGTCAGACCTGGGGAAAACGAAATTGTTTATTGGCGCCGTGCTGTAGGGTTCTAATTGCAGCGGAAGGTTGTATTGCTTGCATTGTTCTCTGCGTGTTGTACCTACCTACGAGCTATGCATCGTGTGTGTTATACGGACGCTGAAGAAACTCGATCCGAGGGCGGAGGTCGCTCGCGGACCACATTTCATACTCGTTTATATCTTAACTTGCACAACTACTTAAGAAGCTATGTAATACAAATGACCTATGTGACATGTGCTTTTTTTGATGATGACAACCTGCGATCATCAATATCAATAGTATTGATGATCGCAGATGACAACGTAATGAGTGCGCGGTGCGATCACATCGGTGCTTGTTCGCTCTTGGTGTGAGAAGACAGGACAGACCGATATTGATGTATTGCACCACAGACACTTAAGATACCTGACGATTTCTTCGTGTTGTTTGCGCAAGTTCCGATAACTTGACAAACAAATTCTCAAGTGCGTTTATCACCAATTTTGGTGTCTGCTCTGCTTGTTGTTTTTGTATTTTTTCTGTATTGTAGACTAGCCGAAGGAAATCTGAGCGGATAAAAAAAGCACAGCAGTCGGTCCCTGAGTGAGGTGAGGTCAAGAGCGTGAGCGAAGGATATGACCCGCCATCAACTTATTTAGATAATGTCCAGTAGGTTAGTGACCGAGCCGTCGTCAGCAGTAGGCAGACGAGTACCTCCTCCGTCTTATCGGACAGTTATTTTCCATTTGTGGATGTCAAGTTCGACAACTCTCTCTCTATACTATGTCAAGTTCGCTTCAGTCTTTGTTTGTCTTTGAATGTTTACTATTTCTCACAATGTTGTATCACGCACGTGTAGCAATCACTATTAGTATTACAACACCGATACCACTACCTTCCGCTATACGATCTGAATGTATTGGCTGTCCTCCAGTTGTACTCGAAAACCTCTCTACATAAAGTAACGCATGCAGAGGAGTCGCCATACCCACGCTACCCTCTCACAAAAACCGAAATGTTCAGGAATATTATGATTTTATTACCTACGTAATTGGCTTGTGCTTTCGAGTAGGTACAAAGTGTGCGTGTATCCACCCAATAAGTGCCTGAATTTTCCTTGATGCAAAATTATCACCATTAGCGTCTCCCCTGATGAAGAAGACGCCGACGGCACCTCCCCCCCCTCCGGACCGAGCCGCGATTGGTCGAAGGTGGCCGAGTTGCTCTGAGTACAGAGTAGGTACTAGTAGTTACTATCGCTCTAAGGTTCCCGACTAAGATTCGCATCCTCCACTGTTCGTTAATGGCTTGCTCAGCTAACTGCTCACAATTATCAAACTGTCATCTTGACTTGATACGTTTACCTAGTAGGCACTTAATTATTGATAAGGTTCCTGGGTGTAGTGTTGCCAGTTCATTCTATGTTACCGGCACGGCACATCCTCAACGAACCGGCAACTAGTATAATCATAGAGATATGATCTCTTTGGTGGGTTCTCGCGGCCCGTAGCTAATTTTTTTCATTCAAGATTATAATCCTCTGTGACCCGGCGTCTCACACTAGGTTCATACGTATAATACTATCACACAATTACATTAGGACCCGCAATATACATTTTGAGGAAATTAAAAGAGACAAACATATGACTGACACTTCGGTTCCCGCCAAAAGAGTTGACATTTTCTCTACTTGTTGCAACACAGAATAGGTATATAATTTTATTCTTAATGAGTGAGTGACCGGCGCGGGCGGCGGGCGCGGCGGCGCGGCGGCACGCGGCATGGCGACGGGCGCCCGCGGCCCGCGACGCGGAAACGTTATTTTTACCGTGGACTGCCCGCCTCACTCACTCTATTGTATTTTTGTTTCTACTATTTGGAATTCCTTTGCAACTCTACAGAAATATGTTATACATATTTAGTACATTCTATTGACACCATCTGCCATTCTATGGCACCTCTCGTTCTCGACTTTCTCGCTCGGAACTGACGCGTGCCGCCGCATCGCCGCGCCGCCGCCGGCTGGTCTTTGCGCTGGATTGTGAATTCCATATGAAGTGTTAAACCATGTTAAACTGCCCCACCGATGTGATGACGGTCCGTAAATTGGGTCATTACTCATTTGTAATTTATTTGACTAATTTTAAACCTACCTATTTATTTAAAATCTGAAACAAAAACAATTTTTGCGCTGCTCTACTTTCTGTTTTTATTTTTATGATCTACTTTTCGTTTTTGTGTACATAACGTAGGCAGGTGCTTACTAATTATTTGAGTGTAGGTAAACTATAGTAGAGAAGCAGTACTAAATATTCATTTACAGTGCATCCCATTTCGCCTGCCATTTTGACGAAACGAAATCAATAGATAGATCACCTCGGTTAATAGGTATATTTTAGAGAGAAGAGAAGTTGTGCGTGCTCTAGTCTGCTCGTCGACATTCACTAGGCGCTCGTAATCGTCACATACACCTACTGAACAAGTTAATGTCGGTTCGATTTCGATACTTAATTGATATATCCACGATTTATTATTTGTGTGGGGTAAGCCGACGGGCCCGCATCATTCCGCTCGCCCTATACTGTACAACATTATAATTTGTCATTTTATACCCATGAGCGAGTGTCTCTACATTTACAGACTCATCATTATGAGTCTGTCAGACAGAAGTGACAGAGTGTATAGTGTCTGCTACGGGCGGGCGGGCGGGCGGTGTCTCCCAAGGCCAGTAGTTAGTCTGGCTATATTATATGAATGATCTGGGAATGGCGCGCCCAGCAAATAGCGCCTGACTGTATATGTTGGCAAGGCCCGCGCACGCGCACCTGACCGACTAGTACGGTAAGGACCGGTTCTAGACTAGCCAGTGCTCGGATATGGAAATGAAAGCACAATCTTTTTGTTGGAGCAAGCCTCTTGTCTGCATCTCTCAAAGTTCGCTTTCGATTTCTGTGCCTTGCTGTCTTGCTCTTGTTTTATGTAGGTGATTGATTGGGAGTGAAAGTTATTTTTAATTTAAGCACATTTTATTATAAGTACATAGATAATGTGATAAACTATAAATATGGATGATTATTGATCAGAGCGATGGACGCAGGTACTGTGGCCGCGATGGGACGCTGAACCGATATGTATTATTTGACTTGGCATCGATGATCGAGTGATTGATGTTTTGCCAGGACAGGTAGGTATGGCACGCGCGACTCCTGTCCACACTCCCTCCCTTCTGAACAATTGTAATAGAAATGTTCATTCGATCAAATCAAATGTACTTTATTGAGCACCAAATTACTAATTAGATCAATGGGACGCATGATGACAAAATTGCCACCTTTTGGCCTCCTTCTCCGTAGTGTCTATTTTGTTGTGTATAACCTAATGTATACCTAGGTAGGTATACATTGGTAGCTACTCCAAATTTTGAAAAGTCGCTCGTCTACATAACTGACAGCTATTTGAGTTTTCTGGAGGGGCATGCTGGGGCAGGTGTGCGCGTGCGTGCGTGGGCGAGCGGCGCGCCGCGCTACACTCCTATAAAGATAGAGCCTGGCTATTCGTGCCCATGTAGGGTGTGTGTCGTGTGGCCATACTTTGGTGTAGCTTCACATACCTACCAGCTTCACATACTTACCTATGTATCTCCTATCTCTTAACAGACATTAGTAACATTTTCTTTCTTCACACAAGAAATTTGGATGATTTGATCACATCTGATTCTTGAAACCATCATTCTTAACTATAATGTTTGTTTGACAAATAACCACAGAGCACATGGTAACAAGATGCGAGGGCTCAAGTATCGCCCGCACATAATGGTGTGTTATAAACGGAAATTGGAGTGTTGTCGGAAATAGTGGCGTGTGAGTCATAGAGCGGGGCGGGGCGGGGCGGGGTGTATGCAGACAGACGGAGACCAGCAGACAAGTATCCGATGCAATTTGGTGCGGCGTCCAGTGCGATGCACACGAACCGAGTCGGTGACAACTGTTCGACGTCAACGCCTCGCCTGCCCGATCCCCGCATGCATAGGTATGTAGTCTCCGCAAGCTATGTGCCGCGCATCCCACCACGGTGGGGGGGGGGGGGGGCGGCGTGGCACCGTCCGGTGCAGACGGTGGGGTGTCGCGTCGGCAGCGCGCCGGTGACGTGTGCCGCCAGCGTGCGCCGCGTGGCCGCGCTCGCTCGCTCACTCCGCCGCCATGGCGCGCCCCAAGCAGTCGGCCCGCCTCGCCGCGCACCACGAGCCCCTCCCGGAGCGCGGACCAGGTACCCACGCGCGGCCAACACGACACGCGCGCGGCTCCGACATACATATTGTTTGCTCCTAACATCTGTTCCCTCCGCAAGTTCATGTTAAGTCCGTGTGAAATTGTGAATTCACTCAAAACAATGATGTTATCTTATGTTTATCTCGTGAGTTGCATTCGGGAGTACCGCTACATGTGGTTGGGTGTGCATTGTGATCAGTAGGTAGGTAGGTACTTACCGTGTGTCAGCGACCGCTCCGTGCTCTCATTATAATATACGTAGGTAATATTATATTACACAAACCTGCTCGTGGCCGCCGCTCGGTTCTTCGACCCTAAGTTCCTAAGTAAACTCTCATTTCGCAGGCCCTCTATCGTCGCGCACTGCGCTCTACAACGTCTCGTTCGGATCTTGATTTGACATGGAAAATCATATATTATTATTTGTATTGATGATGTGTTTGTTGGCCTGCTTGTGTGTGCTGTTGGTTGGTTGGTTGACACGGTGTGCGTTGGTTGTTTGCTTGCAGTGGAGTCCCTGATCTACTGGCGGGACCCCGCGCGGTCGGGCGGCGCGCTGGGCGCGGGGCTGGCGCTGCTGGTGGCGCTGGCGTGCTGCTCGGTGGTGTCGGTGGGCGCGTACGGCGCGCTGCTGGCGCTGTCCGCCGCCGTCGCCTTCCGCGTCTACCGCAACGTGCTGCAGGCCGTGCAGAAGACCAACGAGGGACACCCCTTCAAGTGAGCTACCATATTCCTACTCTGTCTACCAACGTCGCGTCTGTACGGCCCCCGGCCCCCGGCCCCCGGCCCGGCTACGTCGCGTAGCACTAAAGCTCAAAATTGCGTTTAAACTTTTTATATTTCTATTCGGTATTTATTCTGTGTTTCTCTAAGTAAAGTGTACAGTCAGAGCACGATGTAGAATTTATCATAAATAATTTTGATAAAAAAAATTAAATAAATTTTGACCAATATATGTTATCATGTCCCACGACACGACAGCCTCTCGCTTGGTGCGGCTGTTGTTGAAACAATAATTGGAGGTTTAGTTATTACAGAAGGTTCGCATCGCTCGCACCCTTGCTGGTGGGTCCCTGTCTGCAGCATCACATCGTATGCGCGTGCAACGAATTCACTTTATTGATAGAAGCTTAATACGTAGACTACATAAAGACGGTGCTACACGTCAGAGGAGGCGACACACTCGTTTTGTAATCACTTATCGCGGTAAATCCACGTGTGTTTGTTCAGGCGGGCGGCTCGCGGGTGGCGCACCGCCGCACCACGGACAGTACAATATTAAACTTGTATGCCAAGTTGATTTCACTATTATCTCAAACTATAACTTAACATGGAAAGTGTTTTTGCGATCGCTGCGAATTCGCTCTGACGTCGTGAGTTCTAGGATTACGGGAATGGTTTACATGCCAAGAGATGCGTATCGACGAGGGCCTCAATATGCTGAAAGATAACTTCGAAAAACAACTAAAACGGTCGTTCAGGTGGTGTCTTAGAGGCGCCTTAAATTGTCCAAATTTTATTTTATTATACTTCGCTTCACTTAGGTATTGTCAATCGGTCGGTGACAGTGAACGGGTTGGTAGTTGGTTGACTGACACGGCGCAGGGCAAAAGTGCAAGTCTTTTGTGGTCTTTGACTTTCTAAAGAGTGTAAGCCGCCCGGCGGTAGGTAGCGCCCGCGCCCGCGCCCGCGCGCCCGCGCCCGCGCCCGCGCTCGCGCCCGCGCCTCGCGCCGCTGAATCCGCATTAAAATCTATAACACACATCTCGCCAAATCAACATAAAACGTATAATCATTAGAATGTGGCTGTCAGATTTTGGTTTTTGAAAAACGAACTCTATCTAGACTTCACATAAGTCTAGTATTTGAACTTGTTTTTTGGGTCGCGAAACCCGTTTTAACACTCTGAGGGATAAGTAGTTAGTACACATTATACCTAAGTAGTACGTTTTACAAATAGCATTATTTGCATATTATATGAAATTGGATCTACCTAAGTATTAGTAATATATATCACAGAGGATTATAATCATCATATCATATCATACTTCATACTAATATTATAAAGGCGAAAGTTTGTAAGGATGTGAAGATGTGAGGATGTTTGTTACTCTTTCACGCAAAAACTACCGAACAGATTTTCATGAAATTTGGTGAAAGGATAGCTTATATCCTGGAATAACATATAGGCTATTTTTTAATGCGGAAAAAGTCGCGGGGCGTCCGCTAATACCCCCTAAGTAACAAAACTCCTACATAGAGGGCGCTGTTTCACAATGTACACGGGAAAAACTTTTCTACGCGGGCGAAGCTGCGGGAAAATAGCTAGTAGTCTTATATATGACGGAAAATTAGAGATAATTCTGATCTCATTATTTACTCGTACGCTTTAGGTTTAATTTTTGTAAGAAGAAGACGTCGTTGGTTAAGATATCTGGTGGAGAGGCTGAGTGGGTCGGTCGGTCCGCTCGAGCGCCAGGCCCGGGGGGTTCCAGCATCCATTCCCACGGACATACTAGTTACTTGGTCTGGGTGGTATTTTATATAGTACAGGAGAAAATACCAGTATGTGGCTGTACTAGCCAGACCAGTGTATGTTTATGACCTTATTATATGTAGGTACGATATAGTGACACAGATAACAGCGTCAAGTGTCAGTTCAAGCAACTATTATGAACACTTGTAGGCCTAAGTTTATTGGCACAAGTGATAAATAAACAAATACTTAGTTCATATACGAGCGAGTCTTGTCCCGAACAAACAGTTTCTCTTGTAGTATGGGCATTGAACAAGGCCATATGTATATTCAAAAAACAGTTACATCGGATAACGTGATCCGATGGGAACTTTTTCCGTGATCAGATGCAACCCCGAACGGATCATATGATCCGTTGGGAATAACCCATCTTATCTTATTGGGGGCCAGCAATACCTGGCGACACTTGGACCCATGGGATCTGTGGCGCCAAACCCCTGTCCGCCAAACGGTGCCACAATCTGTTTTTGGTGGATTTGACATACGCCTTAGAATAGTAATTCTAGTTTTTGGCGTACTTATTAAAGTATCGAGAAACTCATTGGTACGGGGTACGGGCCAAGGTCGAGCGCGACCACGACCGACTAGACCGCCACGGCTGTAAGGCCCAGTGTGAAGGTATCCGCTAATGCGGCAGTGCGCGTGTGTCCGCAGATGGCTGCTGGAGAAGGACGTGAGCGTGCCGGCGGAGCGCGCGCAGGCGCTGGCCGCCGCCGCCACCGCGCACCTCAACGCCGCGCTCAGCGAGCTGCGCAGGTACGCACCAACCACCATCAAATTCAAAATTCTCTTTATTCAAAATTGTAATACAATATTCTCTTTTTGACGTCAATTCTGTCTAAAACTAAAACTACTCTGTTTCCCTCCCCCACCCCCTCTCCAACTTACACCCCCTCCCCTCCCCATAGATGTTGCTAAATCCTAGTCATCCTAGTAGTATCACAGATTAAATAAAGTACTAGGTAGTATGTCTTTATAAGTACATGTTTAATACCATTGACGCTGTATGTGTGATACAAAATAAATTGATTTTGCGCGCTGACAGCGACATGCCCTAGAACACAATTACCTACGTATTTTTATTAACTTCGAAGAAAACGGTAGGCGCTACTAGATTGCGGGCAAAAGTTCAAAGAATCATTTTGAAATCACAATTTTGTCTTAACATTAATCAATCAATCCACTAAATGCGTGATCGCCGGCTCTCATGTGTGTGTATGAGATTTTTTATTTATTTTTATTTTATTTTATTCAGGAAACTTACAGTCTAAAGAAGGAGAACAAATAATAATGAAAACAAATAATAGAACATAGACAGATACAGTTTCCACAGATTACAAGAATACATAAATTAGGTACACAGCAATGACTAGTAGAACAGAACATAAATTTACGAAGAAGATAACTTTATAGATAATGATATAATATATATGATGTCATATGTAACGGTTGTTGCAGGCTGTTCCTGGTGGAGGACCTGGTGGACTCTCTCAAGTTCGGCGTGCTGCTGTGGTGCCTCACGTACGTGGGCGCCTGCTTCAACGGCATCACGCTCATCATACTCGGTCAGTAACAAACAATCAGTGCCAATATAGAGTATTGGGCATATGCAGTCATCCATCTGCACTCAGCAAGGGGTCATATAAAACAACGCCATCTGTTGACAACGTTAGCAATCACTTACCTAGCTCGTGGAAACTTGTTCCTAAATCCAAGCGAGCAGCCTCGCGCGAGGCCCCGCCCGCAGCGCGCGGTCGGTGTGGACGTGGCAGCGCATGCCGCGCGCGAGGCAGCGTCCACGCCGACCGTGCGGCACGGCATTTGCCTCGCGCGAGAAAAAATTACGTGAATTTCTCATGAGAAGACGCTCTCTTTCATCATTTATCTCAACCGCGGGTTAGCTGGAAGAGATTTCATTGAAATAAGCTTGACCCTTTGTATAGTTTTCTGTTCTTTGTATTGTTTTTATTTATTTCTGTGTGTACAATAAATTATTTTTTTTTAAATGTCGTCTCCGGCACGAATATGTACAAGTTGCTCTCAGAGCAACCGCCACCTGTTGACGGAATGTATATATATAACAAACATTTTAACTTTATTATAAGTTTGAATTTTTATTTTATTTATTTATATTCGGAAGACCAACAGCAATAAACACAGTGTAACATAACAAAAGTACATGATATGAGGCCAATTATAGGTCTCCGCAGATAGTAACAGTTTTAAACAATAAAAATACAGATAGCACTTACAGAACATACATTTTATTCTATAGGTAAATTATATAGATATTATGCCCGACTCTGAAGGCACAGTTTTGACGGTACTAAAATTATTTCTGACCCTGTCACACAGTTGTGTAGATAAAGACAACAATAATTTTAGTGTGTGTGTGCCTTCACAATAAGGCTTATTGTATTGTAATAATTTGTAATTGTGACTATTGTTGTTGTGTTGAGCTCCAAACTGCCCCGGGGGCCAATCGCGCTAATTCTGAACTATATTACCAAATCCAAACCATAACCTAAAACGTAATGCTGCATCCACACGTTCGGCAAACGCAAACGGGGTTTGGCTTGCGTTTGTACAGGTTTGCCGAACGTGTACATGCAGCATAAAATAAATAAATAAATAATGTTTGGACAAATTTACACACGGCTGTTTAGTCCCAAACTAGGCTTGTAAATGGGTACTCAACAACGAATAAACATACATAAATACTTTTAAATAAATACTTAAATACATACAAACACCCAGAATCCGAAAACCAATAGTTAAGTTCATCACAAAAATGTTGGTCCCGGGTGGGAATCGAACCCACGACCTTTGGCGCACTAGGCAGGGTCATTACCACTATGCCAACAGGCCAGTCATAATGGTTTTGGATTTGGTAATATCGTTCAGAATTAGCGCGATCGGCCCCCAGGTGGCTGGCTGCACAGTCAGTGGTGGCGTTGGTTTCTCTTGTGTACTGAGTGTGAGGTGGCTCGCTTGCTTGCTTGCTTGCAGGGTGGGTGGCGCTGTTCACGCTGCCCAAGGCGTACGAGATGAACAAGGCGCAGGTGGACGCCAACCTTGAGCTGGCGCGCGCCAAGATCAACGACATCACCGCCAAGTGAGTACCGACCTACTTGTACAGTAGTAGTGATGAGGGTGGGATTACACACCCACCCCACCCCACCCCGCACATTAGTGACCCATTAGCAAAATGATTGGGAAAGAAGAATGAGAATGATAGAGATAAAAATGATTATGATTAGTGTCTGCTTGTTCGTAGATATATAAATAGCAGAGGGTCATTGAAATTGAAACATTTGATTGACTGTTTTCATCATTGCCTTCCCCATTACACTTACACATCTTATATTATTACAACCACTGGAAAACCTGCATGTGGATTAGACCAGAGCACACTGGAGTACATCCAGCCCCATTTTTAGTGTTCCGTACCTCCAAAGGAAAAAGAAACCCTTATAGGACCACTTCGTTGTCCGTCTGTCTGTCAAGACCCTTTATGTCAGGAACGCGTGGAGGTATCAAGTTACAATTAATATCAAATACTCAGGTCTGCAGTCCCTTGCAGCCGTGAAAAAATCAAACTTCTAAGTCAGACGATATGGCCGTCTTATAGCACAAGTTATGGAAAAAAACCCGAAAACTGTAAATTTGTAGTTGTATCATAAAAACTTACTACAAATTTAATTAACGATTTTCTAATTATTTCTTTAATTTATTTTGTACAGAACTCTCGGGGCGCAAGTCCTACTTGCACTTGTCCGGTTTTTTTCCGTGATATAGGCGTGTATACTTAAATGTATGTTTGTTTGCAGAGTGCGAGCGGCAGTGCCGCTGGGCAGGAAGTCTGAGAGCGACAAGGACAAGTAGAGCGCGGGGGGGGGGGGGGGGGCGCGCGCGCGAGCGAGACGGCGGCGCCAGCGGGGAGCTGCCTCCGCCGAGGCACGCCCGAGGCACGCCAGCCAGCCAGCCAGACACAGCTGTTTCTTAGCGCCGGAGTACTTCACTGTTTGTTATATTTATTATTATTATTACTATTGAATAAAGATACTACTTTACGTGTAAAGCTTTATGGGACGAGTCGTGCGGACATTATTGTATTTGCTTTTTGAAATTTTAAATTAAAATAACTGTCGAACCAAACTTGTGGTATTATTTTTGTGTCCCTGTCTGTTTCAATTGTGGGAACGTGGAACATACCTGATGCCAGCCGCCCAGGCAGCGGTACACAAACAGCAGGCAGCTGTATCCGGCCGGAATCGGAATTCATTAAACCGATCAGATGCCTCGGTCACTGTGGAGCCACAGAATATAGGACTTCACGGAAGTAGGACTGTACTGTACGGGCTACCCGTACAAAGGCCGTTCGTGTCGAGGGAGAGTTTGATACGGTAGCGCCAAAGCTGTTCCTATTTACTGCGCGCGAGGCATTCGCCTCACGTCCACACCGACCGTGCGGTACGGCTGTTGCCGCCCGCGGCGGCTGCTCGCTTGGTCTGCACGTGGGTCGTTCCTCGTGCTCCAACTTTGGTAGCTCGTTCACCGCTCCAACTACTGTTGAGTAGGTACTGTCAAGAAAAAAAGATCATTCTGTCTATCGTCACAGAATAAATATCTCTGGACAATTTAGTCAGCTACAATTTGAGCCTAAAACAAAGGTGATCGGGTTAAGGGTTTGCCCTGTAGCCTAACCTTTTTGAAAAAAGTCAATACGTCAGAACGCCATTTTTCACATGAAAGCGTTGTGTCGAGGATACCCTCTAGTAGCAGTAGATCGGTAGATAAGTTAATCTAAGAATATAGTACATTACTGCAGCGGCCCGCAACAGAGGCATTGATGGATGAATGTGTGAATGTGGACCGAGGCGAAGCCGAGGTACGAGATACGTGAGTCCATCAATGCCTGGTTAGGACCAAGGCTTGTAATAGTAGGTACTTTTCTCAAAATAATTTTCATTCAACGTTGTAGTTTTATTTTGTAACCTTTTCCTTATCCCGACGTTCTTGTCGCTCAGTGACAATATTTTTTTGAATTCCATAGATTCATTTCCAATGTGCTCGATATTCGTGTGAGGCACGAAATCTGTGAATTTTTCCAGAATGGCCGCCACCCGCCCAGCCCGTGCCGGTTTATCCAAACGTTCATTGATGAATTTACATGAAAAAGGACACATTTTACAAACCTATCTCTACAAACTTACCTATACCTACCCATTTGGCCATCTTTGTAAACAGGATCCTTTCTGCCAAATGAACAGCTGATCTGTCAAAAATGGGTCTTTTGAGTGTCCTATTCGTAATTAATTTAAAATTATTGTTTTTACTTTAAGCATGAGGTGATGTGTAATAGAATATAAGTTGTAGTTTAAATTTCTTAACCTAACGATTTATCGCTATCAGTTTTTGTTCTGTTACTTATTTGTTTAACAAAATTATCGCTTACCGCAAAAAAATTACAATAGGTGCCTGCTATTGCTATGATAAAATACCTTCATTCAAACGTCAAGAAACAATCTTCCTTGTCTCATTTCTGTCTTCACTTCAAATGCTGTGTTTCCGATCCGATTTTACATTTACAACTTACATTACAAGGATATTCAAATTATAATTTTCTGCTCCTTTGACCTCTGTTCAATGTAAATTAGGCAGACAGTTTAATCTACAAACGAGTTTGACGTTATCATTCCTGTTGGCGGTGTGGCGGCGTATGTAAGTTAGGTACAACTCGTGCTCCGTAACAGTTTTGGGAGCTTTCGTGTGGCATTGGTTGAGTGTGGAGCTGCCTGCAGCCGCAAGCTCCACGAGCGTGCTATGAGCGCTGACGCAGCAGTTTCGAGGTTAGTCCACAGTTTTCATTCACATTTCGCTACTTCACGAGCTAACCTCGCTCAAACCTATCTCCCGTGTTGGCTTTCGGTCACTAGTAGCTGCGGTACTTCTTTAGATTATCGCCTCACGTAATGTAGATTGCGATTAGGTAATTTGTTTATTACGTCTCTAACTTACAAGTCCTCTAACATCTTGTATGGAACAGACAATATCTGCCATGCTACTGATTCCCAGTAAACTTTCTAATGACATTCGCGAGGTGATCACCTAAGGATGATCCGTTTCAATGATAAAGCTGCGATTTGTGGTTTTCAGGTAGAGAGCACTGCAAGTACATTAGTGGCATCACTGTGGCATAGGTACTACTTACTATTTCTTTTCCACTTAAATGTTGTGCATGTCGCTTGCTTGGCACGGGCGTGTTTGTAAGTGTGTTGGTCACACTCCTCTGTTTGCACACATGTTAACAATCAATAGGCAACATTGCTTTGCCAATTTGCCTTCCAATTGCTTTTAATTAAATGGCCCATACGGTGTTCAAGTTCAACACAAAACTTTATTATTATAAAGCAACCTCTAATATTGTTACAATATATTATTATACTATTATTGTTATGATATCATAGATCCAAATTCACCAGTAACACGTCTTTGTGCCCTTGCTATGGCATCTTACAGTGTCATCTGCTCCCACACAATAATAGAATCAAACAAATTGATATGATGATAAGCAATATTATTAGTTTGATTGGCACTACTTGCACACTTATAAAATGAGGTCTGTATACATTATATATGAAGTGGATCTTGTGCACTTCAAATCAAGTTAGCCAGTACTTAGCAGCTCAGGTTGAATGACTTGATAATATGAGTATGAAATTTTTTAGCTTTACACAAATATTGCTTGAAGCACGTATCTCTAGACGCGACAGCCGGCCGACTTACAACTATTTGTTCTCTTGATAAACTTCTCTCATGTCTTGTGTGGAGGGGGCTAGCTCTAATCTCTCCTGTTGTAATTTGCTGATAGTGGCGATGGGATGGTGAAGGTACATCGGGGGTAATTATCGTTGTCATGTATTTTCCTGTGCCTCAACGCTTACCATTGTCATAAAATTCTGTGCAAAGCTTTCCCTCCAGTTGTTAATAATTACATTGTGAACACCTGTCTATAAATTTTTCATAACCAGCTTGCTACTCTGCAGTTGCCCATATATATTTACTTTAGTTAGAGTACAAGTGATGGGCAATTGTATGATTGTTTCATAGTATTGTGTGGCGTTCACATAGTTGATGTAGCGATGTCGGCAGCTGACGCGCACGGCGCCAGGGGTGCGGCGTGCCATGCCCACGGCTCGCGGGGCGCCGGCGGGGGCGGAGGCCTGCTGCCCGGGCTGCGGCGGGCCTTGTCGCTTGCCGCCGATAGGTAGGTGTCCTGCGCCAGAGGCCCCGCACTGCACGCTGCACACGTCACGCGACCACTCCCCGGCTTGCATACTTATACATTATCCCTTCCTTACACCATCCCTAGCTTGGTGGCCCCCCAAAATAAAATTAAAGATCTGCATTAAAATTGAAATGTTGAGAATCTGATGGTGCTTGTATTTTTATCTTATTTAATATTTCTGAAGCAATGTTCTTGTAATATTAATTATGATCATTCAAGATCATAATGTGGGTTCGTTGTTTTTGTTTTCTTTAACAAGACTAACAAACTATCACAATCGTATCATATCAGCCCTTCAACGCCCACTGCTGCTGGCCTTCCCCAATAAACGCCACCAGCCACCTTCTTCAGGTCGTCCGTCCACCTGGCGGAGGGGCGTCCCACAATGCGCGTACCGGTCCGCGGTGTCCACTACAAAACGGTCTAGATAATTACTAACATTGTTTTACTTACCTTTAATTAATTGTAGAGTTCCACTCTGGCGGCGCCTTGTAACAATACTATTTATCTTGTATACGAGGCTCTTGATTGCCGTTGAATAAATAATGCAATATCGACGTATAGTGTGTTAATTTGTGTCTGAAGATAATGCCTTCTCTTAAATAACCTGTTATCGTATCTTTTGGGATACTAATCCTGGCGACGCGACGTGCGCGCGCGCGTGTGCGCGTGTGCGCGTGGGTGATAGCAAATCTGAGGAAAGTAAGCTAATGTCGTGTTGCGGCGATACACGTCGTCGAGGTTTTGTGTCGCGAGCTTCGCCGCGGCCGGTTCCATTTCGCTCCGCATCCAACGCCATTATTATATTCCGTGTTGGTACAATACCGGTTAAACGTTCGCACCGTTGAAGGCAGCTGTGGTCCCGCAGGTTGATCGAGGAGCGGGAGCGCGCGCCGTGCCTGGGCGGGGGCGAGGCGGGCGAGCTCGACGCGCCGGCGCCGGGGGGCGGCGGCGGCATGGTGCGCGCGGCGCGCAGCCTGCCGCTCGACGTGCTGATGGCGTGCTGGGGGCTGGGCACGTGGCTCGGCGTCAACGGGCTGTTCGTGCAGCTGCCGCTGCTGGTGGAGCAGCTGCCCGAGCAGTGGGCGCTGCCCGCGTCCATGTCGCTGGCCGTGCAGCTCGCCAACGCGGGGCTGCTGCTGTACGCGCTGCTGCGGCGCCTGCGGCCGCGCGCCTCCGACGCGCCCTACATCTACGCGCTGCTGGCGGTGGGCACGCTGGCGCTGGCGCTCAACGCGCCGCTGCACACGCGCACGGTGCCCGTGGCCGGCACCGAGCGCTCCGTCGCCTTCCTCGCGCTCACCTTCTTCGCGGCGCTCGTGGGCTGCACCAGCTCGGTGCTGTTCTACCCGTACCTGCGCCACTTCCGCGACATCTACCTGGCCACGTACCTGGTGGGCGAGGGGCTGAGCGGCTTCGTGCCGAGCCTGCTGGCGCTGGTGCAGGGCGTGGGCGGCCGGCCCGAGTGCGTGCCGGGCGCGGGCGGCGCGCTCGAGCCCGTGTTCCCGCCGCCGCGCTTCGGCACCGACGTGTTCCTGCTGGTGCTGGCCGCGCTGTCGGCGCTCAGCCTGGCCAGCTTCGTGCTGGTGCACAACTGCGGCGCGTTCCGCGGCGAGCGCGTGGCGCCGGCCGCCGCCGCCAAGGCGGAGGAGGCGCGGGCGCCGCGCGCGCGGCTGCTGGCGCCGCGCTGGCTGGCCGTGCTGGCGCTCATGGTGGCGCTGAACGCGCTCTCCAACGGCGTGCTGCCGTCCGTGCAGTCGTACTCGTGCATGCCGTACGGCACGGAGGCGTACCACTTCGCGGTGACGCTGGGCGCGATGGCCAACCCGGCCGCGTGCCTGGCCGGCGTGTGGCTGCGGCCGATGGGCGCGCGCGCGCTGGGCGCGCTGCTCGCCGCCGCCGCCGCGCCGCTGGGCTACATCCTGGCGACGGCGCTGCTCAGCCCGTCGCCGCCGCTGCAGCACCACGTGGGCGGCATCGTGCTCATCGTGAGTATCCCTCCCTCCCCCTCCCATGTGCGGTGGGTGAGCGTGCCTGACGCCGTGTGCTCGCTGGTCGCAGGTGGCGTGCTGGGTGGTGGTGTCGGGCGCGGTGTCGTACGCGCGCATGTGGGTGTACGGCTGGGCGCGCGCGGGTGGCGCGCGGGGCATGCGCGCGGCGGGCGGCGCCACGCAGCTGGGCTCGGCGAGCGGCTCGCTGCTGCTGTTCGCGCTCGTCAACTACACCGCGCTGTTCACGCAGCCGCCCGCCTGCCCGGCGCCCGCGTGACCGCACACACTGCGGCCGCTCGCCGAGCCGCTCGCCGGGCCGCGCGCACTGCTCGGCGACAGTTGACCACGAAGCATGTGCTCGTGCACATTCACTATGTTGAAGTTCCACTTAGCTCTTACACGTCATACTGACAATATTACCGCACACTCACTGCAGTCATATGTTTCACTTTTATACCATCTGTATGATGCTAATAATAATTTATTGGTAACAGTTACTTACATGTGAAAATGTATTTAAATATATAATATAAATAAATAAAATTATGTTGTTACGTAGTTATATGAAGAGTAGAACGATGAATGTGCCAGATTTTTAAATATATTTTTATTGTATGGGGTAATAATACGTATTTCTATCTAATAACCCAATGCAGCAGTAGGTCTCGAGATGTACAAACATAAAATGTTCCTTCACATTGAATATCTCGAAATGTCCGGTTTGTGACATTCACCACTTTACCCTTCACGCCCTCGTATAGATTACATAGTTTATGATTGTTAGTAGAAAATGTTATATTTTTATTACTGGTTGTAATGTTACAAGGCTAAATGACACAGGGAATCGCTTGAAGCGATTAAACTGTGAATAATGTGAGACTCGTGTAAGAAAAAATCAATATTATAGTTAAGTAGGTGCGCGCGCGCTCTTTGACTATTCAGGGAATCGTTCACACTTTGTATAGACTGTATACCTAACCTTATTTTCACCATGAATTGAGGGTTTTTTTAGCAGAGAAAGTGAGAAAAAATAATCTCCTTCGCGGGACTAAGTTGGATCCCGAGAGCAGCGAAGGTTTCTGCAGTAGAATCCGGAGCGTAGCGAGGGAGACGACAGCAGACAGAGATGCCTTTTTCACGAGCCGTACCTACCTATAAACCATCCGGAATAAATTATCTGAAAGATAGTGAAAACCGCATCAAAATCCGTTGCATAGTTAAAGATCTAAACGCCCAGACGCGGTAAGCGACTTTGTTTTTATACTATGTAAGGATTCCAAGGATATAATATGTACGACCTACTTACCTCGTGTACTTATAAATATGTAACATTGACCATTGTATCGACTGTGAATGAATATAGTCTGTTATGTTAATGACTGCCGTTTTATTACCGACGTGCACCCGCCCGCGCCGAGTGCGAGCTCTGCTGCCCGCAGCTGCCTGCTCCAGCAACATGGAGCCCTATTTTTGAATCCCTCTCCTCGCTTCTACCTGTCGATTCTACTAAATTTCCTTCGACATCCGATACAATCAGTAGAATCGACCGCTCGAAGCGAGTAGAGCGATTCAAAAATAGAGCTGGTCACACGGCACAGAGGTATATATACCCGACGCACCGTTTGGACTTCTATTACCTTCCTAAAGCTTGCTGTGTATCACACGAGCTTTTTCCTGCGCTGTCTTATGAAAACAAACATTAGGTATATGCGTCTCAGGTGTGAACCGACCGCCAATGTGCCTTCGCTCTGTCACCAAGTCCGAAGTCCGCGTTGCCCACACGACCCCGAAGACTTCTCCATTTATATGTGGTAGAGCACCATTTCTCAGGTCATTTTTACGATCAGCATTAACAAATTACGATAACACAACATTATAACTGAAGAAACCTAAATTGGTTTGGATTGAACAGCGCTCCCCGGCCCGGTAATAGCCGGCTGGATGTTTGTTCAGCATATACAGGGGGTATACGAGCGTGGCGCTCTACAGCAGGTATCTATAGATTGTGCTCTTCAAACGGACCGACGTTTGTTCTACCACCTCCGACAATTTTTTTGTTTAATTGAAACAAAATCGAAAATAAAATAAAACAAGCGAAGTTCTAGGAGCCCCACGCTCTTGCACAGCCTGTATGTAACACTCGTCGAAGGACGTCGACGATTGCTTCGCAAACACGAGGCGGCGGCGGCGGCCGGCGGCGCAGCGCGGCGCGGCACGCGACTACCAGCGCCACAGCCACTTAAGTAGGTACGGTCGACCGCACGTCAGTAGAAACAAAACCATTATAAACTGATCTCTCACAGTATTGAAACTCCCTAACAGGCTAGGCCAGCTCAAGGTCAAAGTGTTTCCACTGAAGTGCGGTCGACTGTACGATATTTTCACGGAATTCTCCATTCCGTGGATATTTTATATTAATAGGTCACTACAGAGGTCACTATACTAGGGTTAAGGGAAATTAGCATCTTCGAATGTATATGAGTAGGTAGGTTTCTCAGTGGTAAGTAATTCCATGGACCGCGCATTGGCTCCATGATCTTTCCGCAAGGATTTCAGGAATTACATTAAATTTGATACCTCAGTCAGCGTTATTTTGGCATTTCTCCGAGTGTCACGCACGTCCATGGAACATGCTCTACCAATCCGATAATTTGGTACCTATTATGTATTCTGGGCATTAATAAGCTGATAGCTAACGTTAGTCAGGTAGCAGTGCATAATGAGGTTATAATGGCCGACATTACCGACCCGCGGGCGGGGGCGGGGTGCGCGCGTCACTCGCCGCCCGAGCGCGCCTCGACATGCAGCTCGCTCAGTTCATATTCGCGTTCTTCACATCCAAAAGGCTTTCCCTGCTGACTGCTTTTCTTTGCTGGGAGCAAGGTCAATCTTTATTCAATTTTTCCCTCCATCGTGTGTTGCGCTTTGATCTCCTGCAGTCCATCTACTTAATTCTACTTGAGGAGCGACGGGAGGAGACGGAGTATGGGAGAAGAAGCCGGCTCCAACTCGGGAACCAATAGGTTTTTCTCGAACTGACTGCTCTGAAACGGTGAAGGAAAACTTCGCGAGGAAACCTGCAAACGCAGATGAAGAAATTCTTAGGCTGGTGATGTAGATATTAATAGGCTGTTGATTTGATTGAGTCCATCTACAAGTTTGTGATGCGTACGACAGAAGGACAGGGCTTTTTGTATATAATCCTTATAGGTACATAGGTAGCTAACTCTATGATATAACCTACCTAGTCTGTAAAGTGCAGCGGTAAATGACGGGGATGTGCTCTGGTTGCTTGCAGGGGAGCTGCAGGCGGCGTGGCGCGCGGCGCGCGAGGCGGGCGTGCGCGCGCGCGTTTTCGCGGACGTGCGGCGCGCGCCCGTGCTGCCCGCGTACGCGACGCACCGCGAGGGCGTCGTGCTCGACCTCGCCTGCCCCGGGGCTGCAGAGCTGCTCCAAGAGGTGCCTACGAGGGCATCTTTATGACATCTTAAAACCAAATAATTATCATCAAAATTCTAAGCATGACACGTATCGAGACCGCAGGAAAACACCTGAGCCGGTGGTCAATGCTGGAAGTAATGGCGCCAAGTTTGAATAGTTACTGTGTAGGTAGTGTAAGTAGCCGAGATATAGTTATCTGTGTGTATGTTGTATGGAGGCGTCGATCAGCCGAGCGTTCAACCTGCGGCACACGTGGCTGCTGCTGCACGCGGGGCGGCTGAACGCGTCGGCGGCGGCGGCGGCGCTGGCGGGCGCGGCCGTGCTGCCGGACGCGGACGTGACGTGGGCGGCGGCCGACGCGCTGGCCGCCGTGTACCGCGTGCGCGCGGGCCGCCCGCTGCGCGTCGCGCGGCTCGCGCCCGACCCGGCCTGGCCGCGCGACCGGCTCGCACACTACTGGGCCGCCCAGCGCACCGCCGTCGCCACCAGGAACGACCTCGACAATATCTACTTGGATGCTGATGTCATAGTAAATTAACTTATATCTCCTCTTTACAATATAGGTAATCATTAATTATTTCTTATCTAATCCCAAACTAGGATATTCTCCTGTAAGTGTGATTTGTACTTGACAAACAACAGACAAATGTACACACTGTACAAAGTTGTCTGACCCAGTTAGCATCGTGCACGCTGCTAGCATGACGTGTTGTGGTGCGCCTGCGCAGGTGTCGCAGCCGCAGCACTTCCGCGGCTGGTCGGACCTCAGCAACCGGCAGATCGACACCTTCCCCAAGGTCACCTACCCCATCATGATGCTGCTCGCAGAGGACCTGCACTTTCGGTAATACTGCCACCCCACCACCAATCTATAATAACACCAAAAATGTGCCAGTTTTAACTAAATCCAAGAGAAGCGCCTGAATGTTTTAGAAATGCAAAATGAAATAAAGAAATAAACGAAGATGAAACATGAGAACTCGGTATGGTATACCGAAATACCATTGATAGAATGCTTTATCGACTGTACTCACTGTCGAAGGTCGCTGGTATTTAGGTAGGTAGGCAGGGTGGTGAGGGCTGAGTGGTGTGGTGGTCTGTGGGCAGGTACAACATGCGTCAGATCGACGCGTATGGCGAGGAGCGCAACGGGTCGTTCGACGGGCTGGCGGGGCGGCTGCAGCGCGGCGCCGCCGAGCTGGGCGTCGCCTCCATGTTCATGCGCGCCGACCGCTGGCGCGTGCTGCACTACAGCGCGGAGACAGTCGAGCTCAGGTACTACCAACCACCTCGTCATGTCCCGACTCACCTCACCTCACCACATGAATGCCTTCGTCGTCGTCGGACTGTTATACAAGGTTTAAGTGCTCTGTGTGCTCTAGCCTCTCTCTAACGTTTGTATAGCTAGTTAATGGAAGGGTGATGCGTGCGTGCGTTCGTGCGTGCGTGCAGGGGCGCGTTCCTGTTCCGTCAGCCGACGCAGGCGTCGGTGAGCAACGTGTTCGTGCGGCCGTTCAGCCGCGGCGTGTGGGCGGCGGCCGCGGGCGTGCTGCTGCCGGCCGGCGCGCTGCTGGCGCTGGTCGCGCGCCGCCTGCCGCCGCGCCTCGACCCCGCGCTCAGAGCCCTCACGCCCGCGGAGGCCTTCACCTACATCGTGGGCACAGTGTGCCAGCAAGGTGACAGACAGACACCCGCACCCACATACAGCTTACCAATTTTTTAATTTAATGTTTGGACAAATTTACACACGGCTGTTTAGTCCCAAACTAAGTCGAAGCTTGTGGCTATACATAACAACTGATAAACAATACTTTAAATAAATACTTAAATACATACAAACATGTAGAATCTGAAAATCAACAGATATGCTCATCACACAAATGTTAGTCCTGGGTGGGGATCGAACCCACGCCCTCTGGCGCAGTAGGCAGGGTCACTACCAACTACGCCAACAGGCCAGTCACCGATGTAAAAATTACGAAGAAATTTTTTTTTTTGCAAAGACTGAACCACTCGGCTTTGTTGAGGCGTGTCTCCGAGCGCGTAATTCACTCGCGGCTATAAATTCTGGTTGTCTAAAATAAGTAATAAACGCCAATGAGTAGTGACTGCTGGCCTCGCGCGCGCGGTCAGTGTACATATGTGTGCAGGCGCGGCGCTGAGCCCCGGGCTGGCGGGCGTGCGCGTGCTGATGCTGTCGCTGTTGCTGCTGGCGCTGTTCTCCTTCACGGCGTACTCGGCCACCATCGTGGCCATCCTGCAGGCGCCCAGCGACGCCATCCGCACCATCGACGACCTCACCGGCTCGCACATGGCGTGCGGCGTGCAGGACACCACCTACAAGAAGGTGTACTTCGCGGTCAGTACGCTCGCTGCTCAGCCCCGCCCGCATAGGGTCATAGATTATTAATGTTTACGGTCCCTTTGTACTTATACTTATATGGGTCTTTCAGAATTAACTAACTACACAAACATTTTACACAAAATAGCGAAGCAATTAATGCTGTATAGTGACCTGTTTGGCGGCAGAGAAGAGATTAATCCATCCAGCGGACTCTGCATTGGTTAGAGCTGGAGTACAAGTCAAAATCACCGCCAAATGTCGAGGCCTAGGTCGTTTTATATAAGGCATGAGAATATGAGAATGAAGAACTAATTGAAAGTATTATTAGAATTTTTTTTTAACAAAAACTTCAAACAGAACTTGTCAAATAATTTATTTGTAACAAACACAGTTTACACTGAAAAAAAACTGCCAAACTGTATTTACAGTTTGTTGGCAGTAATTGCTCCCTTATTTACAAGTAAAGTACATTTGTGTTGTTAAATGTGCTACAGGACATTTTAAAAAAAATCCAGCGCTGAACCCGGGTAGAACTAAAGATTAAAAGGTTGATGTTAATCAGTGATTGAGAGACTCCAACAATTGTTTTTTATTTTACTTCCTGAACTTTATTGTGAAGAGCGTTCTCGTCACAATGTTTATGCAAAGTAGGTCTCTAATCTGACGTATTTATTCCGTCTACTTAGCTGTGCTTCTAGGCTACTTATCAGATTAGTTTGAGTGTTCTCTAATCATGATTATTATTTTATCGGTCATTTGTATTGTATAAGTTGTGTTGTGATACTTATGTATGAGGTAACAAATGGAAACAGACGCAATGAGACGCATTCGATGTTACTGCTATCCAAATAGGCGTGTATTGCCGAAGAGAGAGCAGCCATAGCTCTCTTATATTGCCTCTACTTAACACAGTTTAATGCGTCGAAGTCGGAAGTGTAGAAAACAAAACTCGACAAATCTTTACCCATTGTTTGTTTATCGTTTGCACCCCGTTGATGGATGACGCATGTGCAGGAGAGCCTTGACCCGGCCACGCAGCGGCTGTACCACAAGAAGCTGGTGCCGCTGGGCGAGGCGGCCTACCTCAGCGTGTCGGAGGGCATCGCGCGCGTGCGCACCGGACACTTCGCCTTCCAGGTGACAATAACGCACCCTGGTTCGCTCTCGCAGCGTCACCCTCCACCGCTCCTCCGCCCCTCTCCTCTCGCCGTTTGCTGTGGTCGGTCATCTGACAGGGGGCGTCCCACGCTGCACTTACCGGAACCCTGTACTCCACTCCTGATACGAATATTCCCTGACCTTCTTTTAAATTTTAAAGTTTTTTAGAGTGGGTTAGCTATCACTAGTGAGCTAGTTGTTTGTTATTGTGGCGGCGGGGTGGTGGTGGGTGGGGTGCGGTGGTGCGGCGGGCAGGTGGAGGAGAGCTCCGGGTACGACGTGATCAGCCAGACGTTCACGGAGCGCGAGAAGTGCGGGCTGCAGCAGGTGCAGGCCTTCAAGCTGCCCATGGTGTGCGTGCCCATCCGCCGGCACTCCGGGTACCGCGACCTCTTCGCCGCCAGGTACTCCTCCAGTGAAGGTAAAGCCGAGTCCCGATGACTCCACGCCGCTTTGGGCCCCTCACAAAGTTTGTTAAATAAGCAAGTGACAGATATTACAGTAGTAAAAAAGGAAAAAAGTAGGAAAAAAGGTGTAGCAAACGGCAGCGTAGCAAAACAATTTAAAAACAATTTAAGGAAAGTGCTCTACGGATGGTTGGGGGTTTGGTGTGGCCAAGAGAAGCCAAGGCCACCTAGTTTGAACACCGGACTGACAGGCACGAGCTGTCACCGACTGGGCAGATTAGGGCTATTTCGTATAATATGGCCAAACTTAACGCTCGGAAGTTGGGACGGTTTTCAACGAGTTCTACAAAGACGGATGGGTTCACCGGCCTCCGGCGCCGCCGTACACTCCCATAGGATGTGGCTGGCGACTTGATCCGACTCGGTACTGAGGCTAGACGTGCGCGTGTGGTGTGTGTGCCCAGACTGCGGTGGCAGCGCGAGACGGGGCTGATGTCGCGCGCGCGCCGCGTGTGGATGAGCGCGCGGCCGCGCTGCGACGCCAGCGCCGGCGGCGGCTTCGCCAGCGTCGGCCTGCGCGACGTGCTGCCCGCCGTGCAGGTGAGTACTCAAGCAAGTGACGGCACCGCACTCACGTCCAAAATTAAACCGGGGTTATGACGATAGGAGGTAACCTTTATCATGTTCTGTTGTTGTATTGAAAATGTAAGGTGTTAGGACCAAGGTTAGGACAGACAATTCAATATGATGCGTTGATTTATATTTAGCTAATAACAATATTTGGATGGATAACAATATATGAAATGTTTGCATACAGATCGTGGCGGCGGGCGCGCTGCTGTCGGTGCTGGTGCTGGCGGGCGAGTGCGCGCGCGCGCGCTGCGCCGGCGCCGGCGCGTGCACGGTGAGCTGCATTCGTAACGTTGTAACCTAAACTAAGTGTTACTATGCGCCTATATGTATATTTCAGTCACTGCAATTATTTTGTTCCAGATCAAGAAGCGTTCTCTTTTTCAGCGCGAAAAAATTATCTAGTTTCCACAATATCTATTCATTATACTACCTACTAGAGTCCTTAGAAAACGGTATAAATTATTAGGTTTTAGCGTTTAATTATATTGTAAAAAAAAACTAGTCTGGATTTAAGTATATTCATTTTATTAAATAATACGAGTGTAATAAAGTACAAGCTAAGTAAGTAGCATCAATATTTACATAATATACAGAAGTCATCAATATAGTGAAGTGTTTGAATCGTAGTAGTACTGCGAGGGTTCACACTTGAGTGGGGATGTGCGGAGTGCACTAGGCCGAGAGGCACACGAGCACCAGCAGCGTGAGCAGCAGCGCGGCCAGCAGCGCGCGGTCCAGCAGGCGCGCGGCCGCCGTCCAGGCCGCGCCCGCGCCCGCGCCGGCCGCCGGCTCGCCCGCCGCCGCTCCCAGCGCGGCCAGCGCGGCGCGCAGCGCGGCGGGCGGCGGCGCGGCCACGCGCGCCAGCCGGCCCGCCAGCGCCGCGCCCGCGCACGCGCCCGCGCCGCACACGCTCAGCGCGCACATGACGCTCAGCGCGCGCGGCGTCGACCCGCTCCCCGGCAGCCGCACCAGCGCGGAGATCAGCCTGCAACCAGCCGCCCGACAAGCGCGCGCCCCACCGACCACATCCTCAATCTATTGTGGTGTGCTTCTTAAAGAGGAGAGGCAGAGACCCTCTCCTCTTTAAGAAAGTTGCTTAGATGTATCCGATATCGGTGCCGATGTATCGAGTATAAGCCGTTAGGTATCTTATTAGCACTATTTCAAAAATTGCGACAAAAAATCCTATGTCTGATAATACTACGTACCTTCTTACTCATGCAGCAAATACAAAAAAAAAACGCGGCACCAACCAGAGCGATGCGGTGAGCGAGGCGCAGGCGCAGAGCGGCGCGCGCCGGTCGGGCGGCAGCAGCGCGGCGGCCAGCACCAGCAGCGCGGCGGCGGCCAGCACGGCGCGCGCGGCCGCCGCGTGCGCGGGCGCGCGCCGCCGCAGCGCCACGCGCCACTCGGCCACGCGGCGCGCGCCCTCGCCGCGCCCCGCGCGCCCGCGCGCCACCGCCGCGCCCCACACGCGCACCATCTCCCACGCGCCGGACTCGAACACCGTCGCGTACTGCAACAACCATTATAGCCACTTCCATATGGATGAGTAATAAAAGCATCCCATGGGTGTCAAAATCGTGTCAAAGTAAAGGCTGAAGCCGGGCAAACGTCAAACTTCTTGGCAACAGCCGACACGCGCACTGCACGGCGCGCGGCGCGCCGCGGACACGCTCCTCGCGCGGCCCCACCCACCTCCAGGTCGTCGATGGCGAGGTCCAGCTCGTCGGTGGTGTGCGCGCGCGACGCGAACTGGAAGAGCGCGGTGTGCGCGTCGCGCGGCCAGTCGGCCAGCTCCAGCGCCACGGGCACGGTGACGTCGAGCCGCGCCAGGCTGGTCACGCGGCCGTCGCTGCCGAGCCGCGCGCGCAGCGGCGCCTCACTCGCGCCCGCGCCCGCGCCCGCCGCGCCGTTGAGCAGCGCCACGTCGGGCAGCCACAGGCGCTCGGCCGCCACCAGCGCCGTGTCGCAGCCCCACTCCGTCGCGTTCCACGCCAGCCGCCGGTCCACCCAGCTCTGGAAACGTGACGGACCCCTATCTAGGAGCAACACTCGTGTAGTGCACGGTGGAAGGAGGAGGGAGGGTGTGGTGGCTGACCATGCGCAGGTCAGCGAGCAGGCGCACGGCGGAGGCGGCGTCGAGCACGGCGGCGTGGCGCACGTCGAGCGCGAGGCTGACGCGCAGCGCGCCGCCGCCGGGCGCCGCCGCCGCGGGCGCCGCGCCGCGCTCGTACTCTGCCAGCAGCGTGTCCAGCGCCGCCGACAGCGCCGTCGCGTTGCCGCACCCCGACCACTCCACCGCCGCCACCGCACCTGCCCGCATCACACTCTATGTATCGCATTTGCAGCTCTTGATTACCGATATAATAACAACAACGGAATGGCCGAGACGTGGTTGTCGCCAGGGGCGACGTTCTGTGAGCGCACCCCGCACATATTTTTATTTATTTTTTGTTTCTGATGAAAAGAAAGGATTGTTAGCTACGCGGTACGCGAACGAGTGAATCAATATTAATGGTGTATGAACAAACAGCGAGTGAAGGTTGGATGGATGATACCGACCGTGAAGGCAGGAGAGCGGGCCGAGCAGCCCGAGCAGCCCGAGCAGCAGAGCGGCCGCGCGCGTCGCCATCGTGCCGGGAGTGCGCGCGCCCGCGGCCGCGCCGCCGCCGGCTCTCAACATGCGTGTGACACGCGTGCTGCTAGCCCGATGCAAATCGCGCTAATTCTGAACGATATTACCAAATCCAAACCATAACCTAAAACGTAATGCTGCTTAAAGGTTTGCCGAACTTGTACCTAGGTACAACATGCAGCACAACGTTTTTGGTTATTGTGGTTTGGATTTGGTAATATCGTTCAGAATTAGTGCGATTGGCCCCCAGTGCTAGGTGCACTGTACAGCGTGCTTTATCACAAAATAAATCAGGTACCTCCATGGTAGGTATGAGTGGCTCGGTGCCTCATCAATATCAACGTATAATTGTTGCGTATGTAGGTAGGTAGGTAGGTATGTAGGACAAATAAACGTGTCACTCTCAAAATGAGACTCAGTTGTTTGTTTGTGTTGGCAACATGACACAATGAGAGTTGGCCACGCGAGGGGCTGGTCTGGGGTCGAGGAGCTCTCGAGCGGCGCTAGATGGGGCGGCTGGCTGCAGACAACCGAGGATCGGGTCAAGGCTCGTCGTGTGGTTGAGGACCGCTGGCTGTCGGGGGCGGCGGGGGCGGCGGGGGCGGCGGGGGCGGCGGGCGCGTGGGCCGCTATCGCCGGCGTCCGGCGCCGCAAGGACGATCCCATGTTCACTGGATATTTTTGCATTATTCATACTGATCTGTGCATTATATTGTGTGTTATTATTAACCTAACTAATGGTTATGTTTGTGTAATCATATTGTAGCGGGTAGAATGAATCGATGTCGTACTCGAATAAATCGATGTTGTAGTAGAGTGAATCGATGCCAGCCGCTATATAAACGAGACGTACCGATCGCACACAATCAGTTAGTTT